>JAPYZO010002986.1:0-13807 GCA_030522905.1 Torymus flavipes
GTCTGGCGTTCTCAAGAATCTAACTCTAGTGACCCTAGTGAGAAGGATAGCGCACATTTGAAAAAACTGTCTGTTTTTCTTGCCCACAAACTCACAACTCTCAATAACATAAATAAGGTTAATCTGCCATTCTTGAGAACGCCATTAAAGGTGCCCTTCACATCAACGTGAAGTCGCGGTCAACTTAATCTTCATCTTGCAGATTCTAAAGTATCTTCTGTATTTCAAGATAATAGATGCCTAGTATTTCATTCTATCTGCTATATTTACGACTGAAAAATCATCTTAAGATAAAAGATTTGAAACGGCAGCTGAGAAATTTCACGTCAGAACAGGCAGCTGAGAAATTTCACGTCAGAACAAGTTTACCCGCGCCAGCATAATATGTGAAATCTAATCGTTTATAGTTCAGTTCCTTTTGATTTTGTTGCACTTTTTTATTTGTTTATATTTTTTGTTTACTTCAAGTATGAGTTGGTTTAACACTGACCTTAAATATAGTTGTGTTTGTTTTAGTTACCCTCGTCAATGTTTTCATTGATGCGAGGTCCCATCGCATTAAAAAACATAAACAAGCGTTTTAAAATCGAATTCATTCGTGCTTTTCGACAATTAGAACTATAAGTCGTTTTTTTCATGATTCATCGTTTAATCAATTTTAATCCACAAAGTAAGTATGTAAAAAACTTATCTACTTCTTTATTTTAAATTGTATTTAAAATTTATTCTACAATTCTGAGGTTAAATATTGCCATTCATTTCCATAACAGTGCAATTTTTTTAATAATATTTAAAAATGACATGTATTTTTAAATATATAATATCTTTACGAAATGTAATTTAATCATATTTGTTATAAATTTACAGAAAAATGGATTCTCCCATTGTGTCTGCAAGGTTTTATGGACGCTCTTTGGATGGAGTGTTTGATGATCTTGAAAAAAGAATAGAAAAAACAAGAAAACAGCAGCCTGCACTCCCTTCTGTAAGGCACAGATCTTTGTTTCAGCCAAGTTATTATAAGGAAGAATTTTGGAAACAAAATGAAGCTCTTGTCAATGCGGCAGAGCACAGCAAAGATGATGATATATTGGGTTGCTTTGTTTTTCAAGATGAAAATGGAAAGAGACGATTTATTGTTATGTATCCTGAAGATTTCTGGATGGAGTGTGAGTATGCTCCACCAGAAAGAAGAGTCCTGTATGAGGTAATTTTTAGTTTTTCTATTTGGAATGAACTATCGTAGTGCTTATATCATTTTTAAGGTATTTGAAATAATAATATATGACATTTTCCCTATTCTAATTTCAGGTAATTCCAGAATTTTCTCCTTGCTTTTTGTATTATGATCTTGAATTTGAAACAGATTTAAATACAGAAAAAGATGGAATGAAAATGACACAAACAGTGATTGACATCACTTGTAAATATATAGAAAAATACTGGAACTATTCTTGTAATAAAAGTGTAGTTATCAATTTGGATTCCTCTCGTGAAGGAAAATTTAGTAAACATTTAATATTCAGTACCAAAGATGTTGCATTTGAAAATAATTCTCATGTAGGATATTTAGTAAAGATGTTATGTGCTGATCTTATAAACTTTATATCATGTGAAAGTGCAGAACACGACATTTTGAGTTCATTCAGTAAAACAGATTTACAAGAATTATTTGTTGAAACAAATAAAGGAAAAAAATTATTCATTGATGTTAATGTTTATACAAAAAATAGACATTTTAGAGTTTACAAAGCTACAAAATGGGGCAAAAATTCTCATTTAGTTCTTGCACCTGATTGTGAATATATTTGGGAGAAGAAACTAAAAAATAAGGACTTGGAGATTTTTGTAAATTCACTTATTTCATATTTACCAAAGAAGAAAAAATTAAAATTATTAAGTTTTGATCAAAATAGAAAGGCAAAAATGCAACGTTATTCTTTATCTGCAGAAACACGTTTGACACAATCGTGCATTGCTAAAGAATATCCAAAATCACCATATCCGGCATTGGATAAGTTCATCTCTGAATATGTAAAACCTGGTAAAATTAGAATTACTAAGTATTTTGAAGAAAGAAAATTAATAATTTTCGAAATTTTAGGAAATAGGTATGTATATATTTATTTATACCTATATTTTAAAAACAATTTATTATTTGAAATTATTTAAATCACTTTTGTTTTAGGTACTGCGATAATATAAATAGATGGCATAAAAGCAACAATGTTTATTATGTTGTTGACCTTGATAATAAAATTATGTATCAAAAGTGTCATGATGAAGACTGTCATGGTTTCACTTCCACACCTATAAGGCTACCATTAGAAATAACATTTTATTTTGAAGATGAAGCAGATTCGTTACTTTCTATGATTGATGACTGTTAATCATGTATTAATAGATTACAAAGTAAATATTTTTTATACAAATAATGTAATAGTTTATACAAAGTGGATTTAATCAAAATCCAGACTACTGCGTTGTGTGCAAAGTTGATTTTTATTTTCAAGATAAAATATATAACTTATGTTCTATTATTTTTAACTATTGAAAAATTATTCAAGAGTTATTATTGTAAATACATAAAATTAATTGAATACATGTACATATAAATGTATAAAAACACTATTTCATTGTAACATATACTTTATTAAATAAATCATTTTCTATGATACAACATGAATATATACATCTATTGAAACCTTGCAATTTGATAGAACATGAAATACATTTGACATAAAGGTTAAAAATATTAAAAATGCTATCAGTCTCCTGTAGATGCAATGGTACATTCGATCTGCATATGCAAAAAAAATCAAGATACAGTATTTACATAAAGTACATTCAAAATTGTAGAAGGAAAAACCTCTCTGTACATAGTCAATATCACAGGGTATTAACTTTTTTCATTCATGCTTAGTGGGTGGTAAAGTTTTCATTAAAAAAATGATTATGGACAATAATGCTACACATTGCCTTATCAGTTGTGTAAGATCATTTTCTAAATATTACCTATCTCGCACCCCGTGCTATGCAAATAACTTAGCTAAAAAAAAATAATCAAGAAATCCTCGATGTTCATTCAATGTTTCATCACTTTCACTATTGTCTTCCTCTTTATCTCTCTCATTGTTATCTTCAGATGTATCAATTTGTTTTGTCTCTTGATCCATCGATTGTTCACTTAATTTTGTATCACTAGTAATGTCAGAAATAATTTTACTGTCTGTTTCACTATCTTTTTTTTCATTTAATTCTGAATCACTCTCACTTTCAGTGTTCATGAATATAATTGGTTTTGATATTGTACTTTCGTCAGGTTTATGTAATTCCTTGTAATTTTGATAATCTTTGCCAGCTTGTCTCATTCGACATAAATAGTCAGGTAAACCTTGAAAAATATTTAAAAATAATTATAGGTTCAAAATAATAAAAACAAATTAACCTCTAAAAAGTTTTGAGATTATCACCTGACATAGCTACCCAAGCAGTAACAGCAGATGGTATGTTCACTCCAGGATCATCAAAATATGTTAATACAAATTCGATTCCTTGTTTATGATAATCTTTATATGGTTTTATGACCATATATGACCAATATGTTGTTACTCTAAGAAAAAATTTATCATTATATATTTAAAAACAAATAAAAATCATGAATTATTATTGCTTTTATACATACCTATAAGTATCGGGTCTGTCTGGAGCATTTGGATGATGTGTTCCCTTACTAACAATAATAACCATTTCATTTTCTTTATCATAAAGCCATCTCCTTTGATATACATAATCTCTATTTGCAAACATTCTCTGTAATCAGAATGTATAAATTTTAAAATGAGTTTCAGATATTTTATTTCATTTATTTATAAAATATCAAACTTACAGGCCAAACCATTTCCCAATAAATTACATCACTACAGCTATCTTTAGATGAGTTGCATGATGGATCTGTATCTATTATCTCTAATTCCTTGGCTGTGGCATCCCACTCTTTACGATAATCAATATCGATTTGCACTTGCAAAAAATCTTCTGCAGAAACATCATTAAAATTACCATACACTTTATAAGCATACAATCCTCCGAAACCTTTTTCTTCTTTTCTCCAAATCAACATATCTTGACGTTCAATAAATGGTTGCCACTCAGCTCCTATAAATTTAATATTTTTTTGTAATATAGTGCTTGGTTATCGAATAACTAAATTCTTATTTGTAGATAACTTGAATAATTTCTATATTACATAATAATATGTACTTTTATAAATTATTTATATTATTCTTAAACAAAATCATTAACAAGTTTACCTTCTTCTTGAGCCTTATAAATCGCACGTTTTGCTTTATAACATTGGCAATATTCAACTCCTGGTTGATTGGTATCTATCACTAATCTTAATTTACAAGTAGAACAAACTACTGTAGAATCTCTTAGTTTACGAATATCTTGTATTTCTTGGCAATAACTAGAAAATGAACAGTCCATTTTTAAATAACAAAACTTTTGATATTTTTTAGCAAATGAAGTTTGACCAAAAATCTACCTGTACATTTCATTATCTGCTATTCTCTCGTGCTCCCAATTGTAAGCAGTGACACCAGCAGCTCCCACCAGAAAGTCTTTGGTACTCCTAGCAACTCTGCGCCGCCACGACTTTATGAATTCTCTGAGAGCCACCTCATCCCAGATTCTTGTGTAAAGGTGAAATATTTGTACGCTCCTCCTAACTCTTTGTGCTGCTATGAACTCAAACTGCCTCATGCAGGCTCGAACCACCTGGATGCTCTGGTCTCGTAGCCACATGCTCATCCTGCGGCTGCACCACTTGAACCTACCATGCACTCTGTTACTGTTCTGAGAAAAGTAGTGTACATTTCTGATGGTCTCGCCGGTAAAGTTCGAGGTGTAGCGTCGCAACAGAATTCCAGATACGTAACGCGAATACATCTTGAATTATTAAATAATCACCCCCACCATCTATCAATCACGCGCGAAATGCATGACTCGAGCCTAGGTTGAGAGAACAAAAATCTGCAACAAAATTCGAGTGCTTTTTTGAAACAACTAGAAAACGATACAATTACGGATTGAGTTTGAAAACTTGTTATCTTCAATTTACTAACTTAAAAGCAAGTGCAATTTTCCGTGCTTTCGTTTTTGAGGTTATGACCCCATTAACCTATTGTTTATTCGACGTAAAATAAGAAAAGTACGGAATTATTCGTAAAATAATTGTTCCTAATTGATCCGTGGCACTCCTTGTACATATTACTGTGACGCGTGATTGTTGTTATTTGATAATAATTAAAAAAATCAACTAATTTGACAGACACACGCCTGACGAAATACTTTACTTGTGCTCCATAACTTGCAAGGTCGTATCTCGTTGACTCGTTCTCGTGTGCTATATATGCTATATACCTACTGCTTATTATGCTATAACAAACTAATGATTCAACTATATAGTATTTGATAGATGCCGTTTTTTTAAAGTTAAAGTATTACGAATTGTATTTCTTGCTTATATAAAATAGCCCCTTTAAATGTCAATTTAAATACCACCAACAATGTTTATACCTACTTGTAAGTAGGCCTATAATATAATGTGTTTATATCATTATGATCATTCGTAAATAGTATTATTGTACATATTATTTTTATGAGTAGGGTACTGCGCGATAAGATTACTTTGAAAATTTTAAACTAATTATTACATAATACCTAATTAATCAATAAATAATCAAAAATATTTTGATAAAAGTTAACGATTTATAATTTGTTATAAATACTTTTCCTATAGTAAAGATTAATAATTTTAATATTTTTAATAGAAAATATAATATTAATTAATAAAATTCATAGATCAAAACATTTTAAAATAAACAATATTAAAAATAATCTCGTGATATAAACGAATAACATGATTCTAATTATAAATAGCGGTATAAAACATACCTATTTGAATTTGGTGGGGTAAAAATTGCAACATCGCATGATGAATACGATACGGTAGTGTCTATTCGGTATGGTAAGCGGCTAGCGCCCTCTCAGCAGACAATAGCGGGCAAATTTAGAAGCCTGAGTAGTAGGTGCTCCTTTCACTATGCATACGCCTATATCTTGCAGTATACCGAGTGAACAGTACGTAATATCAGAATATGTAAGAAACAAATAGCGTGGCTCTCGATCATATACGTTACTTGTTACTTGTTAATTATTTCGTATTGGTGTATTCTCTATAAAATTGATTTCTCATTGGTCAAAATTAACTGAAACAGATAACAATTATAGTAGCATATGAAGAGCCGCATTCATATAGGCATCAAACTGTACGTCACAGCTAAATGACTAATATATATATATGTGCAATTCTCCCAAAAAAGAGGCGAAAATGGTGTCCAAAAAATAAAAAATTTTTTTAATATGTATCGCCAGGAACGAAGAATGCTACTGAGGACTGCTACTGGGAACTGGGCAACTTTTCCCGATTTACTTGAAAATTTATTTTTACTTAAACGGGAATTAAACATCTTAATCATTTATAATAATTTAAACGCATTCTTGTATAACATTTAAAAATTATCCATATTTATTATTTATAAATAAACGTATAGAGAACCCCGAAAAATAAAATAATGTTGACGAACCTGAATCTAAAACTTCATAAAAAGGTTTTTATTTTATGGAATAAATATCTTCAAAACTAGGTATCAAATTGCAGATTCATTTTTCTAAATCTTCAAATGTCAAGTCTATCTACCTAGCATTATCTACCTACTTATTATATACTTAATTTAACATAGATAATAATTGTCTGAAATTGTAATTTTTAAAAATGGAAGTAAACATTAAACCTTCATTTAACCAAAATTTTATTTATAGTTTTATAAAGACGTAAATACAGATTTTTAAATATTACTACTATAAATTTATTGTGCAAAATCAACTAAATCATGCGTAGATTTTTTTTCTTTCAGTCCCGTCTTGAGGGGGTCATAATACAAGTTTGAAGCCAAAATCACCTGAAAAAATATAATAAAATATAATTATTTATACATAAACTAATAATATATTATAAGTAGGCACAATTTCTAATAAAATAGCCCGAGATATAATTTGTGGACCAATTTTACTCAGAGATATTGCACTGCCAAGATTTTTGCTTTGGTACAGCTTTTTGAAAAAAGTATTGGATAGATTTGCAGTTATGGATCTAAGAGTTGGAAATATAAAATTTCCTGAAGCAAATAATTTGTAAATGCTAAAACCCACAAAAACATGAAAATTCATGAAATTCATGAATTAAAAATATTTTCTTCAGGAAATATTATATTTCCAACTCTTAAGACCATATAACAGTATAAATTTCAAGTATTTTAGGCCCTGTCCCATGAAAATCTATCGAATACTTTTTTCGAAAAGCTGTACCAAAGCAAAAATCTTGGTAATGCAATGTATATTGGTCTGCAGATTATACCTCCGGCTATTTTATTAGAAATTGTGCCTAATTATAATATATCAATAGTACATGTAACTAATTATATTTCATTATATTTTTTTTCAGGTTATTTTCACTTTAAAGGCATATAGGTCTATAACCCCCTTAATTCACTTATTTACAAATCATACAATTTATAATAAATTATAAATAAAACAAAATTCTCATAAATTTAAGTCATACATTTATTTTATTAAAATATAAGTTTTATTCTATCATTATAATCATTTCCAAATTTTCTAATCATGTTGTTTTTCCGTTGCGATTTACATTTGAGGATTGGCATGTCGTTGGACTTCGATCTGAAAAAAAAAAACCATTGTAAAAGATATTGTCACGAATAAATAATAATTCACATGAAAGAAGGTACATCATTAACAATCTTTAAACAAACATAATAAAATTCTTAAAACGGATTTATCATCTGTAGCTCAAGTTCTTTTCAAAGCACACATATAAAATAAAGCTTTAAATGTTATTTGAATAAAAATAAAAATAAAATAATTAGAAAATATAATTAGACATAGTGATATTTACTAAACGTAATTTCAACTACAATTTAAATAACTACCGTATTTTGCACGAACAAATTATGAACTCATATAATATCGGGTATTCTATACAATTAACCGATCAAAACGATCGTCGAACACGCTGATTGACAATGCAAACTCATAATTGTTTGCGAGGCAGAGTACGTAAAACTTAGTGACAATGAAATGAGTCTCTTTCCACTCGAAATCGCCAAACGGCTAACATCATTGAAGCTTGCTCTGGAATTGCAGCAGCCCCAAAGACGGAGATTTCGAACGTTTCAAACGTACGTCGTCATCAGCAGAACATCGGAGCGTCCGACAATTGAGAGGGAATTGGTAAATCCCCCGATCGCGCGAGAATAAAATGACGTAATCACCAAGTTTTATCAATGGAAAGCGACTATATAAATTTCATTATCATTTTAAATATATACTGCAAACGAGAATGGTAGGTAAGTCCCTATTCATTTCGAAGAGTACCTGTACTATTACGTAAAGTTTAGTATGTAATGAAAACAATTTGAATAGAGCTACCAAACGAAGATGCTATTAAATAAATAATTGATATTCATATAGATTCTCAATGCAAAATGCTTAAATACAATTGTAACTGAAATTTTTTTTAATTAGTAACTGACTTTTAAGTAAAAATCTTCTATTACATTAAAGTGCTCCACTCGAAATATCTTAATTTTGATTTCTACAGAGGCATTGATAAATAATTAATAAACAAATAATAATGAATAATTACTTCTTCTTTTTTATATTACACTATCTGACTAATATTAGTGATCTACATCACTTTCTAACACCATTTCTCCATTCAAAGTGCTCAATTTTTGATTTTTTGAAGACATCAATGCATAATAAATAAATCTTTTATTATATTTCAGTAATTCATTGCAGTCATTGGCCTTACTTTTTACGATCATTTTCAAAGAGACCTCAATGCATGAAATTGCATCGGTTCATAAAAGTGCACGAGGTGCGAAAAATTAAATTCAGTTTTTTCTTCATATTTTTTTTTTAAATTTTTTAATGTGTTGCAGCCACTATTACTTAACATAATAAATAGGTGAAACTAATAAAAGAAAATGTTTTAGAAGATTAGAAGGCTACATCGAGGTAGAAAGCACCCATACGAATTTCTTTTCTAATAAAAATAATAATAATAATGATATTTTTACAGTCAATCTTTTTAATAACATCGTCGGAAATTAGAAAATAGATCACTTTAGCTACACGTTTCAGAGATCTATATGAGTAATTTCTTATTATAGATTACATCTCCAGTTTCTCAAATAGAAATAGCAGATTCTCATTAATGCAATAAAAGTTAAGCAAATTGCGTTGTCAGTAATAAATTCTCGACTAAAATGTTAGACTTGTATTGTATCAGAGTATGAATAATTAGCTGAAATTTATTAATGCCCTTAAAATTTTCATATCTCCGATTCGAAAAACAGCCATAAATGAATTCATAATCTTATTCGATCCATTGTCGTACACTGACAATTTTAATATAGTTTTTACTGCGGGAATAAAAAGTTAGTCAAACGAGCGATTTTTATGACGAACATTGAAAAAATATCTGATTGCGAAAAGTCAAACTTAATTATAAACTATATAACTGAGTAAGAATGCATAATGAAAACAAATATTTTATCAAGTTAAATTCCGTAATTTATAGCTTGACTTTTATATCAGGTAGGCATACTAATGCTATGATTAAAATCATCCACGAAAGGGTGATAATAATGAACGTGAGTTAGCACTTAATTTTATGTTCATTTTCGAAATTCTCGCATAAAGGCTTTTCACCTGAAAAATGCTAACATTTTTATGAAAGTCATATTTTCCGAGCATATTAGCTTTTAATTACTTTTTTACATTTCTGGCTTTTGCTGCTTATAGAAAAGAGTTTTTATTATTCTTGGCATCTGCTCCTTATTATTTACAAAACATTGTATAATTGGAGCATTATACCCCAACATGCATACATAACTTAATTTTTTAACAACTTTTATTACACTTAAACAGTAATTAGGCAAATGAAGGGAAATACAATAAATTATTAATAGTGTTTTAAGCTTATCATATTATTAAAATATAAAAAAATACGGGTTAGACAAAATTTGAGAGTATGTAAACCAGTGAAAATATTACGATTTTATCCGACGTTTCATACAATGAAAATTGAAAAGAAGCACTGCTAAACATGTTTGCGTGATAACTTTATTAAAAGGACAAGTAATAAAAGTTTTATCCATTGTTTTTGTTCTCTTAAGGAACCTCCAAAATATACAATAACATCAAAATTTGAGTCTTGAAAATTTTCACCGTTGCAAAATGTTCCCTTTGAAAAAGCAAAAATAACTTTTCAAACATCTCATTCCTGATGAGCAATTGATAATTAGAATACTTTTAAGTTTCCCATGAATTATCGTTTGTTAAGTAATTTCAGAGGTTCCTCGCATTCATATATTATCTATAGACATGCAGCGGGTACTCTCATTAATAAATAACACCCCAAGCACATTGGAATTACCTTTCGGAGCCGACGATACAGGCGCATGAGCTGCTCACGGTTGGGTAGTCCACCGCGGAAGGCCGAGCCATCGGCGTGACGCTCGCCGAGAAGTTCGAATGTGCCCGGGCTTCGCTTGCCCCAGCCCGTGGAGAAGTTCAGCTGGGCCTCGACGCGCGCCATGAGTACCAGGCAGAGCCAGAGGCCCGCCACCAGCAGTAGGCCCAGCCGCAGCTTCCGGCAATTCCTGCGCACACGCGTATTATTATCACACACACGTGCGTGCACACCAAAACAGCTACGTAAATATGTATGCGCACAAGGGTTGAGCGAAAATCGGGGTTGCACCTTTGGGAGAAAACACTTGCTTGCGGGAGCTGAAGAAGGATTCGTTCTTTACTGTGCGTCGCTTTTCACTCAATATTGTGCTCACAAAATTTAGCTGACAAAGCGAGCGGGTGAATAAACTTAAATGCATTTTTACTCTTCGATATATTTGACTTTAGTGAGACTATAGAAAATCGGTTCAAAGAATTTTCTGATACTCTACAAATGATTTTTTTTCCCGTGTGGTACACTTGCCACACGATATCAACAATCCGTGCGCTCGCTTTTTCAACTCTCTCTCACTCTTTCACTCTCTCTCTCGCTCTCTCTCTCTCTCATGCCCTCGGGAAAAGAATAAAATTCGTCCCGACACTCACATGCTCGGTGCGTTGCTTCGGCTACGGGTGGATGCTGCACACCTTTTTATGAATGTGGAGATATGTGTATCTGTATATGCACACGTGCTGAGAACGACTCGAAAATCCGCGGATGCGTGCGTGCGCGTACAGAGAGACCGCCTGCCAGTGTTTGCCGAGACTGAGCTGCGCGACTGCGTTGCTTTATACCGACGCTGTGCGCGGGCGGCGATTTTCAGTTGCGCTCGCGCGTACATATATATATATGACGCGTCCGTGTGCAGCCCGGCGTTGACGCAAATCCTCGCTCGCCCTTAGTTCGCAGGGGTTTCAGGACGCCGCTACGATTGGAGATAAAAAAAGAAAACAATAGGAAGCGTAACCGATCGGTATAGGCATCGTCGATGAGTTTTTCGAACATCTTCAATAGCAATGATATTGGATAATTTTTGCGAAAATTGTTGTGTATAATTTTAGTGGATGTCATATATATAGCTTTCGTAATATTTGGGGGTTGACGAAAGAAAGGAGGATGCCCATGTGCCCTGGCTGAATTTAGGTGATGCCGAGACTTATGTAATTTGTGCTAGGTACCATCTTTAAGAGTGTAAAGAGAAGTTAAAAAAATTTGTCCAAAAACTTTTTCCAGAGAGCGATGTATTTCTTTAGTTCATAGGAAAAAATAGGACTTTTCAGAATGAATTTTTATTTTATTTTTTTTTTATGTTTGATACAACTAGATCAAGTTTATTCGAATGAGGGGTGGTAGATGTTATTTTTTTAATTCAAAATGACGTAGTATTGGCGCTAATGTCAACAATTAAATATCGCAAACACGTCGCTTTTATGAAAATTTTGATTTTTCATTTTGTTCCGTATGAAATTTGAGTATAGGGTCGTAACGACATTGTTATATAACCGATTCGAACGGCGCTAAATGTAATTGTTTATCAAAATTCACACGATTTTACGAGATTTCACGAGAATTTAGGTAAATAGTTACGTCTGGCGAGGCTCTAATAAGTTATGCAACAATATTGTTACGGTAACCCAACCCTTAAATTTCACAAGGAACAAAATGAGTACATTGCAATTGAATGAAAATGAAAATTTCCATATAGAAGCGACGTCTTAACGAAATTTGATTGTTGATTTGAATAAATTTGATCTGTTGTATCAAATATAAAGAAACAAAACATAAAAATTCATTCTGAAAAGCCCTATTTTTCCGATGAACGTCCTTAAGGCGGCTTCACCGCGTGAATTGGTCACATTAATACAACTTTTTTACAATCGCTCTTCACGTATGTTACAATGTTAAAAACCACATAAATGAATGACGTGTAACTTCATTAGCTGATATACGAATTTACAGATAAAGTTAGACAACATCGATTTTCAAGAGAACATCCTTAATGTGACCAATTCTCGCGGTGAAGCCACCTTAATTCTTACAAAAAGTGGATATTTACTTATCCATCTTAGCAAGTCTTTTAGTACCAGACCTATACAGAGGCATATTCGCCTTTTTAAATAAAGTTCATAAGTTTAATGAAAATTGTATTGTGATTTCTCTCTCCTGTCATATTTACGATTTGTTCGGAACAAGACTATAAATAAACTGTATATATATTCATAACCTATTAATTATAATATTAACTTCTGTTACGTTTAAGGGTATATATATAGTCCTTTGTTCTCGGCCTCACCGAGTTACCCGTTCAGACAGGTTGATTTGACGTGGAATAATAAGAATGCTATGAATATTATTGAATATGCGGGAAAGAGGTGTCCTGGGCAGGTTTGCAGATTTTGCACTTCTGCCATCCAGAAGTCCAGAAGTATTTTCGGACTTGATTCTAGTCAAGTCCGAAAGTCCAATGTATTTTCGGACTTGATGGCAGTAGTCAGTAATTACGATCAAGCCCGAAAACGCTTTGCACTTCTGGACTTCAGGATGCAAGAAATGCAAATCCTGAAAAAATTGAAGTGAATTTTACGGTCGCGTACCGAACATTACTTTTCGCCAAAAGTAAAATTGATATTCTGGGTAATGAACCTTGAAAACCTATCCTGTTATTTAAATAAAAACATGGCATTTAGAAAAAAATTGGTCATTTGGTCAAATTACTAAGCAAGAAAGTTATAAAATGATTAGTTATTTCTATACAAAATGCATGGAAGTAGTATAGCCAGAGTTTGGACAGCCGCTATAGTATTATTTTAAAATTGTCATTTTTATAATTTTCTCGTTTCGTAACCTTACCATTTTATGTTATTTCAGGGTAAAAATTTCATAGGTTGAATTTTCAAAAATGATTAGATTTATAATCCCTGGATATTCTCCTTCAAACAGAAAGTATGAAAGGTTACATTGTTACATTAAAATCTGTTCAGTAAATCACATTTATCTTTTTACACTTTATTATAATTATTTTGTTCATTAAACTGAATTGTTTTCACAATATCTTTGAAAGTATTATAAATAATTACAACATGAAGATGTAACGGTTCGGATAGAGTGGTTTACTTAGAAGCTGCCGGTACTGTATCTTAC
>JAPYZO010002988.1:0-11771 GCA_030522905.1 Torymus flavipes
CTCTCTCTCTCTCTCTCCCTCTCCCTCCTACCGAGGCCTAAAGCGCGCAAACTATGAATTTATGCAAATCGAGATAAGACTCCGGCGACCTCGTTGTCCGAGAGCGCGGGGTGCGACAGAAAGAGAGAGAGAGAGAGAGAGAGAGAGAGAGAGGCTTACTTGTATGCGCGGCGGCCAAACTACGCCGTGTAACCCTTTGCGCCAAATGCCCGGTGAGACTTAGCCGAGCGTTAAGTTTAAACCGCGCGTGGGTCCTGCGAATCTTGTCGACTGAGTTGGCCGAAAAATAGTGTGCGACAAGGTGGTGGAAATTAATTTGTATTTTGGGATATTCTACGTAAACAAAGTAAAATAATGCTGGTGCTAACAATTATTTGGAATTTTTTGGAATTTGTACTGAAGGCGTCTTCTGAAAATTAAGTTTCCTTTTTTTTTATTTGCATTATGAAAAAATATCAGGAATAAATTCGAGAAAAGCAACTTTATAAAATCTTATTAAAATTTTATTTTTCCTTTATGTGAGCAAGATGCCTACATATCAATATACATACAAAAGTATTATAAAGCTTAACTTTACCTGTTACAACTGAATCAAAAAGCAGACTCTCTCTTCATATTACGTTGATGTGCACCAGTTACTGTAATGAACAAACGGATAACGTATTATACTTACCATTGTAATGTACTAATTTATAAGTAATCGAAAAATATATTGAAAATTTGGAAGTATTTTTTATAATTTGTAGCCCACATCATTTTTTCGGAACGAACCCTCGACGCTTCGTTTGATAACTGTACAAGGTATTTGAATATAAGATTTCGTCATACAGGTGAACTTTCTAAAAGAAAATGTTTAGTTAATTATCGTTCTATCTATTTCAATCTTTTCACTTACCTTACCGACCTTGCTTATATATATTTTTTTAAATTAAGATTACCGCTATATAATTAATGATTTGTCACCGTTATTGATTTTCATTAACAGTGAAATCACACGGAAAATGCGCTTTAAAGGAGAAAATAACATCACGGTAGACATCACGTACGAAACCGCGATGGCTCTTGACGCAGCAACGGAAAAAATGCCAGTGCGAGCCCGCGCGTAAACCTCTTGCAGCCTTCAGCTCATCCCTCGCCCAAAAAAAAGGAAAAAGCTCGACTGGTTTTCCTCTGCGACAAAAACGTCGTGCGCGTAATTGCTTTTAGGAGACGGATTGAGCCAGGTACTGGATGACCTCATAAACGCGCTGCCGCTTTTCGTGTCTCTTCGGCACGATCGCACAGAGGGGCTGCACACGCGCCACTGGTATATCTCACTTGAGAGAGAGAGAGAGAGAGAGAGAGAGAGAGGGAGAGAGAGAGAGAGACTAGCACCACAACATTTACTGCGCCCCAAACGCGAAAGTGAGTTTTTCGGCAGCGAGCAAACGGCAAACACAACAACCTCTATCCTCTCTCCCTCTCACTCCCTCGCTCTCTTTATCTTTCTGCGTCTCTCTTCTTTTTGCACCCAGAGAGGGATAGAGAGAGAGAGAGAGTGCATTTTCACTGCCTAGAGCGTGCAGGCCTCAGCACATTGCTGTGTGTTCTGCGGCTTACTAGATAGTGTTTTCATATCGCCGGCGGTTACCTCACTCTCTCTCTCGCTCTCTTCCTCTCTCTCTCTCCTTTTTTCGTCGGACGCATGCCACCACCCGGCGTCAGGCTTCGTTTTTTCATCTAGCTCCCGCTGCAACTCTTTGCCTTTCCCTGCCGCCGCTTATCGTTGCACAGAAAACACAGAGACACGCTGGGGAGAACGAGTGCGATAGGAAGAGAGAAAGAGTGAAGGATAAAGAAAGCGCGCGGGCGCTGAGTAACTTAGGTCTACTCCTCGACGGCTTAAAAGCTCCTCGAGAGGGGAAGGGAAGCGAGCCGTCAGCCCCTTCGACGACGCCAACTTGAAAGGAGCTACACTCGAAAGCGCTGCAAGGGCTTAGCGCGCGGCAGCCTTCGACGATGTTGTCGCTGTAGCATTTTCATGGAGAACAGCCGGAATGCCGAAAAGTGTGTAATCGTTGAGCAGGAGATTCTCGAGGTACCTTCGCAAAGCTCTTCGCCATCAGTGCGTATGTGTGTAGGTCATGCTGTTTGATAATACGGCGTCGAGATCCACGCGCTTGTCGATGCGATCAAAAAGAGCACTCTGTATAAAATATGATACATAAGAGGCAAATGAAGAGAGAAGTTGCTTTATTATCACAAACGTAAAACTTTGTAAGAAAAATATATTTTTAATGTTTATGATGTTGATCAAAGTGGACACTTTCGAATGCACATAATTAATATGTATATATTACTTATATATGCTATTCTTTGTTTATTCCTTTTTCCATGTGTCGAAATGATTCGTACAAAAGATACAAATCACCCAAGTTGAAAGAAAAAATAAATAAACCTAAATGATACAAATGCAAATATCCACGGGAAAATATCTAAGATGGAAATATTTAATAGATGTTTCTCCCATGCGATAGTTTTGGTTAATTATTTTATTCACAAATACTGATTAATAATTATTATATTATTAATTTTAATTTAGTCGATAACTTTGCTTCAAGTTTTATAACCATAATTAATTTAGTATTTGTCAAGAATTGAAAACATACCAAGAAGACAAGAAGATATAGGATGATGGGCATCCACTATTTTAAAATAGTGGTTGCCCAATATTTTGGAAGTGCACGACTTTTATCTACTGAATAGTGATATTTTCACTATTTCACATTTAAAAAGTATATTAACAATTTGTAAAAAGTATTTGTAGCAATACAAAATAATATTTAACATCTATATAGATATACTTTATTTTTTCATATATTGAAAATCGACATTCAAAATATATTGACTTATTGTAAATGAACTTAAAATATATACTATTTTTTATTAACAGTAATGAAAAGCGTTATCATTTCAAAGAAATATGAAATTAGGTAATTAAACAGTGGAAGATTTATCTTCAATAAAATCTTGAATAAGTTATCATGAAAGAGATCAATACATGAATAATGATTAAATGGAGCAGCACTTTCACTTAGTTTGATAATCAAAAACAAAATAAAAGATCAGTAAGTAGGATTTGTCCAGCTTTACAACTTACTACTAGAACATACTAGCTATTAAAACACCAACTTAAAATTTAATTAATTTGTTTTTGTTTGCATTCAAGAATAATTGAGCTACAAAGGCCTGAACAAAGAAATAATACCCAAGGAAGTTGAAAACGTAAGTCTATATTTGTACGCGCTAATGACTAAGAAATCCGAGTTGCGACAGTAAGGAAGGCCATACTCTCTTTCCGACTTAGAGCGGAAAAGTGCGCCTCGGACGCACTCGCGCGATTCTAATAAGACTTGAGAGCTCAGTCCGCGAGTGCAAGACGAGCAACGGTCAAGGGAAGGGACAACGGTCAAAAGTCCGCAGGGCTCTTAAGAGAAAAATACCCTGCGAGACGCTTAACTTAAGCCGGTGCTAATGAGAGCGAAAAACGAGAATTGAGATGCTGCACATAACGAACTGAAGGAGATTTCAGTCGTTGCCTCAAAGTCGGGCTACTTTTCCACTTTGAAAAGACTTCCGCTTGGTCTGCAGTAATTCGCTCCATGCCGACTCGCGAGCACATCAGCCTCGAGAGCTTCGAATAGCTCGGGAGAAAATGTCGAGCGAAAAGTTACAAGCTGCGACTCGGAGAGGAGAAAGTCTGAGAGGCAGAAGGAGGGAACTTCAATCCCCGTGACACTTGGACTAGCAGTTTCCGTTTTTAATACCTTTCGCTGCGGTCTTTTCTTTTACGATTAATTGTTAATAATGAAGAAAGAGTATCAAAAGGAAAATTTTTTACCCGACTACTCTTTAGGTATTAGTTGTTAAGAGCTTTGTAAAAATAACTCAATTTTACCGTTGAGTAATTCGCTTAAAAGAAATTTTTTTTCGAAAAAAACGCAGAGTATAATTGAAAAGCTATTTAAATTTATTATCACCTTATTTAATTGTAATTTTGAAATTGAAAAATGTTAATTCTCATTAAAGGTAACGTTCAATGTAACAATATCAAAATATAATTTGATGAATTTATAAATTTCTCATTTGAATTGTTATATGTAAAATTAATATGCCAATTATTGTTATTTTGGCTAAAATAAAAATAAAATATTCTATAAAAGCAAATTGTGATCTTATGATAATTTCGTAATAGAGTCAAAGCTTGAGCTTCAAACATATGACATCTGCAGGCGTTTTTCACTTGAGCCATATGGCAAAGTTATGTTAGTCACTTGTTGAAAGATAAATCAACGCAATTAAGCCACTACAACGTACCTGCCTCTCTTTCTCGGTCACGCCGCAGGTGGTATACCGATTACTATTCGACTCGTGACGAGAATGTCTAATCTCTTTATCATGATTGACTTTTATAAGAAAAACGTGTTGCCAATTATTGAATGAATGATAACACCACATTAATCAGATTTCTTATAAGTATGTGTTTAGCTTTTTTTTTCAAATAAGATAAAAAGCATATTCTTCTAAAAGTAGAGTTTATTTAAAGGTACATTTTTAATATACGTGATAATTAATCAAAATATACAGAAGTAAAAATCATCAGTCTATTTGTTTAGCGGAGTTTTTGAGATTCATTTTAAGCTTAATCAAGCATTTATGAAATATTTGATTTTCGGTTATAAATACATGTCATGGCTTTAAAAACAGTTATAATGTAGGTCACTACTTGTAGTCAGGTCCTTTACGTCCAAGGATTTTCTCTCTCTGAGCCAAAAGTTCTTCTTTGGTAATTTGAATTTGGCATCGCTTCGCAAATCTATTGCAAGCCATTTGTTTCACAGGACAGCAGTCAGATACTGATACGCACTGAAATATTAAAAGACCAATAAATTTTTCATTCGCTAAATATCTTCAATATTTTTCCCTATTACTGTAATTAATTTACTGAATATAAGCTAAACATTGTTAAATAATGTAAAATAATTATAATTAAAATTATTTTTATTTGACCTCAAAATAATTTTTATTTTGAACGTTCTGTTTACCTTGACCAGTTTTCGTGATATGCCTTTATTCGGCTTTAATTAACATAATTTAAAAATCGGGTTTTAAGGTCATAGATCAGAGTTTTATATAAATCACTAAACTTCTTAGCATAAAAATATGTTCACGTTTTCTGTAACAATTTACTCAATTATATAAAAAACTTTTTTTAAATAACAATATTTATTTACAAAAAACAAATTTTTATTAGAAAGCTTATGCACTGCAATAAACAAACGCACTAAAATATTTTGTATTCAAATGATTCAGTATTCATGATGCTAGTAAAAAAAATGAAGTTTTACGTCACGCGTAATCATTTCTTATCATCTCAACCAATGATACAGCGCCAAATTTTTTTATGCTAGAGTGGGATGCTTTACTTACAGGGTCACCATGTCGACCACAATTATTATCTCTACTAGCTGCTGAGATAAGAGTAGACGCCAACAAGACGACCAGCGCAAAGAGCATAAACTTCGACATTTTGAATTATGCGTTTACTCTGCAACAGAATATCAAACATAAGGATTATCCATTTCAAAAACATTGTTCACTAACATTATTTAAAACATCCTAAAAACATTATTTTTAAAAACGAGTGTTTAATGAAAGTCTGCAAGCAGAACGTTGCCAAGTAAATATAAATAAATATAAAGTTTATAATTGTTATACCGTTGGAAATCATGTTATATAATCAGTACTACAGTCCGTGTTCACAATCCAAGCCGTAAGCAGTTGTATATATGTTCGTATATGAGTCACAAACCTCGGGTGTTTCCTCAGTCAAAGCATGAAAACAATTGACGGTGACGTTACACTTTCCGAAAGGTGCAAACGAATACGTGATTTATAATAATTGAAAACATTAGTACTTTAAAAAGAACTTTCAAGAATCAAGTAAAATAAGTAAATTTATAGACTAATTTTTGAAGAAAATAAAACCTCTTCATTGACATTGGCTATTAAATAAGCATTTTTTAATGATAATACGTTAATATATTTTTCCCATCAACGTTTAACCACCAAATCATTTTGTTTAATGCCAAATTATCCGGAAACTACTAATTCAATTACTCACGTATTATTCTTCTGATGCTCGTAAACTCACTGTGTAACAGCAAGACGTAAACTCTCCGGTAGTTTGAACACGACTGACTCTGTAGTGCTGAGTGTTTCCTTCTTATATGAGTAAGTCTCTGATCTTGGGCTTTACGCTCGATCATTTATATGTCTACATTCTAGCGGTTCTTTGTTGTTGTTCCTAAATAGTGTACGATCTCATTTCTCGTGTAAAGCATTACACACAAATTCGACGAATTACTTTGTTTACGAATTAAATTTCCCAAAAATGATTAAAAAAGTCGTGATGTTAATTAGCATCTAGAATATATTTTTAATCTTTTAATATGTCTATTTAATGTGTAATTATGAGATGCGGCACAAGCACTTTTTAAAATTTATTTTTACTAAGATGCAAGTAAATTATTTATTCTAGGCATCAATTATAATAATAATCGCGTACTGTAACAAATACAAATTTAATATACTTTATTATTTTGTAATCTACACGAAAATTTGGTTATAATTTAAATGTATACGGTATCAAAGATAGTATTGATATCAAAATAGTCTTTTATTTTCTATTCATTATACATTAAAATAAACAAGTTCTACAAACGATGCAATAATTTAATAATACGAACATTTATATTATTAAATTTAATAACATATGACGAATAGTTTGCATTATCATTTGTGGTATTTCCTATGTTTTGATTTCTACACGTCTACAAAAACATTGCACAATCGAGACGTATTTAAGAAAATTTTCGGAGACAGAATTATGTGAGTCTCGTATATTCAAATTCATGAACTCAAAATATTTACAGGGATGGGAAAATTTATCTAGTGAGTCGGTAATAAGGTCCTGATCCGACAGGCCGTGTGTCCTTTCCGGGAATTTGAAGTCCACCAATTGGCACACATTTAGCTTGGTAAGAAGAGCATTCTAAACCGCGGCAACAATGTTCGTAAACTTGACACTTTAGGTTGAAAAATAAAATATTACATATCATTTATATTAAAATAGAATTTATTTACAAAATGAATACTTACGTATCCTAACCAAGGACTACATTTCTTTTCTTCTTGCCCCAAAACAACAGATGTTGAAATTAAAATTGTACAAATTAAGAGTGCAAATTTTGTCATTATTTTAGTTATAAATCTGTAAATAATATTTAAAGGATTATTTAAAAAATAAAGAAATATTTTTAGTTACTACAACTACTACTTATAATATTAGGAAAGCTAGTTCTTATAAAATAATAATTTAATAATAATTTCATACTTATTTTTAATTATTTATTAACTGTTTCGTTAATTTATTGACATGAACTTTAATTACAGAAATAATTATTAATGAATTTTGCATCTATTTTTTTACATTGCACATTTTAAAACGTAAATAAATGCATGTACATTTCACGATAGGTCTAAACATAAGATTAGATGATTTTCCTGTGAATCATTATAAAAACTTTTCCAAGAATTATTATACTTACTCCACTGTTTTCTTGGGAATAACAACTATGGTTCTAGTGCAGTCGCAACGGTGAAGTCGCTTACTTATACCGTTCCGCGCTCCAAGAAGATATAGGTGAGAGCAAAAAGGGGAGGGGGATATATTATTTATGCAGGTGGCATATAGCTAATAACTCGTAAAAAATATATTTAATATGTTTCAGGTTTTTCAGTTTTTCTGACATGTTCGTGAAATGAATGATAATAAATCATTGAACAATTAGAAAGTAATTACGTTATCTATGCAATAATAATGATTAAAAATAATAATAATGATTAAAAAATTCACGATGTCAAATTGATTACGAAAACTACATATCGAAGAAATACTTGCACCGCATGACGTTGATAAGTAACATAATTCAAGTATGATTCAATGTAAGAAAATGTAATTTTGTTAGTGAATTAATTAATAATATTACACATACAATTACAATGATGTTTTTATCTAACGTTTCCAATCTTTCTCCAATGACCCTAATATGCAGGTATCCCGATAAATAATGTTTAAATATAGAATTAAAAAAATATAATATTAAAAGTCATAAAAGGTATTAGTGCCTGAAATAAAATATAAAATTAACGAGTATTAATGTATTTATAAAATATATTTATTTAATATATATTTTATTTATTAATTAAATTTATTTATTAATATACTTAAACACTTTTAATGACCTTTGTATATAGAAAGGCCATTAAAAGTGTTTAAAATGTTTTTTTTTTCAATATCAATGAGGTTTATTCAATAATGTGTGATATATGAAAATAAAAAGTTGTTGAAATATCGTCTAATTCTTATGAATCTTCGTGGTGTTTATTCAAATTTATATAATATATGAGATACTTGTTATAAAATAAAATGTACAAATTTTAGGAAAAAACGCAGTTATTTATTAATGCCTCTATTACTATATATTAACTACATAAACACATTACAACTTAATTAAATAATATATTGTGTATTTTAGGATTGTTCTGCACCACCAGTACTCGGAGCTTTTGTCGTAGTCACTTTAGGTTTGGTGCATCGTCCAGCCCAAGGGTTGCAAATGAGTCCAACACAGCACTCCGAATCAGCAGCGCACTGTACAAGAATAATTAAAGAATTACAATACAATGAAGCGTAAATTCTTAAAATCATTTAATTTTATTATTATTAACTACGCATTATTAATTATTAATACTATTTAATGGATTTTAGTTTTTCATATTATTTATTAAACTTCATAAAAATTTATCCAGCTTATAAATTTAATCATTTGAGTTTCAACGTATATCGAGATTGTTTCTACTATTCTATAGATAATTAATGTTAACTGGAAGATATACTGATCCCAGCAATTAAATTTAAGTTATAATAATGATTTGAATCTTAAAATTTAATGAAAGAAAAAGATGTATAAAAACTTAAATCCTTAACTTAAGTTACTATAATAATAAATATATTTTGTAAAAATAATTTTGATATTCAAAAAAAGTGTTTAAAAAAAACAAAAGCCATAAAACCAGTTAAAATCTGGTTAATTTGTTTAATGATTTCAATACTTATAAGTCTATATTTTCTAATTAAACTTCAAATTTTAAACGTTGTGATGCTATTAAAAAAAAATATTCATATATAACTTACAATACGACCTCCTGGTTTGCAGACTGGTTCTTCTTGAGCCATGACGGTACCAATCACTAATAATGTGATACAAAGAAGAAGTACGAGTTTGGCCATTTTGATTCTGTAACATTATTTTTATTTTAATTGATTCACTTGAAAAAAAAAATTGAAAGGAAAAAAGAATTATAGTTTTACGTAAAAGTTTCAATACACAAAAAATATGCACTGAAATGGATAAAAAATAATTCTTCATATCTACACAAGAAATATATAAAAGTATACCATTGAGTAAAATATACACTCATCTTTACAATCCTATCCTAAGAAACATTATTAATACTCTGGAATAAGCTACCATCATTTTCAAATTATTTACAACCTAGTTATTATTATTTAGTTGATGTATGAAAGAATTATACAATAAATACTTACTTTTATTAGTTTAAACTGTAAACTCAATTAACCTCTGTGACTTCTGCAACGGAATATGTGATAGTACCGCTGTTCATCATCCTTTTATAGGTAATCTTCCTGATAATCATTCCCAACCCTACTCCGTACCTACTTATTTACTTTGTTACTCACGAGAAGTACTTCATTTATTTGTCTAATTTCATCCTTATCATTATTTATTTATTTTATCGTGTTTTATCAGCTTTATATAGGATAGATTTCTAACAGAAAGATATAGATATTTATCAAAACAGAAAGGTAATGAATTCATTATCTTATCTTCTTATTAATTACATAAATGTAAATATATATATATATATATATATATATAAACATCGATCTGATTATTTAATCATATTCAGCTAGGTAAATACTTATGTAGACGAAAATACAGAGAGAATTATTTTAATCACCTATACATTATGTGCAGGCTTTATAATTTTTACAGAGTTAAGTAGAGTTACTTAATTCTTTAAAAAGCTCTTGAAAAACTTTTATTAAGAATTATCCCCATTTAGTGCGAATAACGTCAAGTGAAAAAGTTAAAGAATTTAATAAATTAGAAAAAGATCTGTATAAATAATCTTATAACATTGAATTTTTGAACAGGGTTTTAGAATCAATTTCGCGTCTTAAAAATTAAGTTTTAATCAAATCAATTTCTCTCTATTTTTCTTTACGTGAATAGAAGAGTATTTGGCAGGTAGATTCAATGTTAGATTTATTTACAGTTTGAACTGAAAGATCGTCTTTAAATTTTACCATGTGAAATTTTCTCTATATCTGTTGCAAATATTTTACAACATTTACAAAACAATTAGAAAGAATAAACTTCATGTGTCTTAATTCAAGAGTGCTACTAACTGTTTTATAGCTGCACTGCTTTCTTAAAGGAACCATTAATTTAAGTTTTAGACATTAATATTTTTTCCACATTATTTTATTACTTACACTAAGACCTCCACTTACACATGCACGAGGTCTAATATTAGTCTACGAATGCAGAAGTGAAAGCTACTGCTGTCAAAACTAAACATAGTAGAAATGTAATTTTGAACATGCTGATGCTTTTAAATATTCAACAATTCTGAAAATAAAAAATTCGCTTCGTCATTCTTTATGTTATTAATCAATACCTTATTATGTTCTTCTTTTAGATCCTTATTTATCTATTAATGATTCTATTGTGATTTATGCCTCGCTAAAGATTTCGTAAAGAATATCTCTGCGAAATTTTATAATCGAAATTTAAGTATGTGGAATTCAAAATTAATATAATAAAACAGAAAAATTGGTATACAAATATTAAAAAACAATTATGCTTAGCTAAAATGATAAATTAAATTTTAGATTGTTTTGTAATTGATTATGTAATAGGTTATTAAATAAAAAATCGAGTATTGTTTGATACTTTATTAAAAATATAATTAGTACATAATTCAAAACTTAATATTTTTATTTTGTTAATTTATGTTACAAATCATACAAATTAACTACTTTTTAAGTTGCTTTCCATTCTACATTTGTGATTGTCACTACACTGCATTTTTCCACAACATTCTGAATCTTGCGCACACTGTAACAAATGTTATATGAAGTTTAGTATCAAATTATACTTTTTATGTAGATTCATAAATTTAAAAAATGTAAAATATATTGATACATACACTCTCATTTTCATTACGGCATTTCTCTCGCTTGCAATTTTGCTCTTCCATATTACAACGCATGCCATCACAGCAATCCATATTTTTCGTGCACTATACCAATAAAAAGTATATATAATTAGTAGTGTATATTTATAGTGTATATTTATAAACAACATTTTAATTATTATTTTTAAAACAATACCCACTTTTTCATTTTCATTACGGCACTTCTCTCGCTTGCACTTTTGCTCTTCCATATTGCAACGCATACCATCACAGCAATCCATATCTTTCGTACACTATAGCAATAAAAATTATGTATAATTAATAGTATAAGCAACATTTTAATTATTATTTTTAAAACAATACTCACTTTTTCATTTTCTTTA
>JAPYZO010002989.1:0-14944 GCA_030522905.1 Torymus flavipes
ATTATTTGTGAAACTATTTTACTTTTTCATTTTCATTGTTGCACTTTTTCTGGCACATATGTTTATCTTTGTTACATTTCATGTCATTACAACATTGTAAGTCAAGTAGACACTGTAAATAAATTTAGTATTAAATTATAAATTCCTTAATTTTATTCTTACAAAATTACTCACATGTTCACCTTCAGCTTTACAAATTCTGATACATTTATTAATTAAAGGGACACAGATCATTCCTCGACAGCAATCCGTATGGTGAGTACACTATGAAATATTTGTTTAGTAATTAACATAATTTGTTATACTATGCTTTTGAAATTATACTACTTTTTGAATTCGTGTACCTTTTCATTTTCTTGACAATCATGCTTCTCACATTGGTGTCTGTTACGATTGCATCTTTGACCCCAACAACATTGTTGACTTATTATGCACTACGTTTTAAAATAATAAAGATTTTAATTTTTAGCAAAAATCACGGTTATATTAGTTAAAAACTTACCCATTCTTTTTCATTGTGACAGGTTCTTTTTTGGCACGTACGACTTTCCTTGTTGCATTTCATGTGCGAACAACAGTCCTTATTTTGTTTGCACTGTTTAAATGATTATAATGTGAATATCAATTACTATGAACTATACATATAGCTATCCTCTCTTTAAAAAATGATGGCCGGAAGTAGTGGCTCATTGACAGACTCGATGTGATTGGTTATTTGAAAAAATCGCGAATTTTTTTATTTTTTTTAGATTGAAATGTTTATAGATTTGTGTTTTAAAATTTAAGTATTTATAGAACTACTATATAATGAAAATAGAATAAAAATATTTAATTTTTTGTTAAAAAAATGTATCTAATTATCTTATCATTTGAGCTAATTAAAACTTAATCGTAGTGAAATAGTGTGCATAACCTCAAAATGAAAATTGTATTCGCGTAGCGCGTTTGAATTTTGCTAGTAAGTAGAAATAATGGTTATTACCAACTGTCCTTCTTTTTGGCATATTCTTTCGCATTTTAGTTCTTCATTACATTTCAGTTTCTTGCAACATTCATTATCCGTTTGACACTGGAAAATGGAATTTATCACAAATTATAAATAGAATGTAATTTATTATTGTGATTATAAAATTATCTATAATAGCTCTACGACTATGAATTTCATATTATCAAAACATGTAAAAATAAACGTCTTAAAAAAATATTTTTTGATCCCCGAAAATCGAGCTTAAAACTCTCTGATATCATATTCCGGAGAATAAAATAACAGCAAGGAAAATATTTAATAAAATAAATTATTTTTTCATTAATCAATGAAGAATAGAAGCTAAGTATATTTTTAATTCCTATGACAAAATTTGCGTTTAAACAATTTTAAGCGGGATAAATAAAAATGGATNATTAATTTGCTATTTTCAACGTAGCGAAATTATAATCTGCCTAAAAGTTCTTAATCTCCGAAGTTAGCGTAAAAAAATACATGAAAATGTACTTACATTTAAGATGTAATAAAAGCTTTATCACATATTAAATTAATAATATTATGGTTTTTTTCCTAGAATCTGAATCATTATTATCATAAGCGAGACCATGACAATTCAGGATCTTTTCGTCTACTGCTTTTAAAAAAATATAACATTTTGGTTTTAAGGGCGTTCACGGACATAAAACGAACCTATGGCCGAAAATTTATATAATGGCTGGAATAGTTAAATAGCTTTATTTATGATTTACTTACAGACATTCCTTCTTTTCGACATTTACTATTTTCAATAACTTCGAGCCAATCATTTTCTTGTATATTATCGCAACTGACAACAGCAAAAACTATAGAGATGCAAATCGTCAACGGTAAAAATTGCATATTGGTTAGAAATTAAAAGAATCCACAGGGAATAAATTATTTGTTACACGTCCAACGACTACTGATCGTACTACTGACCGACTACTGAACCGTCTCCAAAGACCGTTCTGTTACATTATGCCCCTTTCGAGAATTTATATACTCATCAACATCCGCATTTATATATAAAAATGATCGATTTAATAACTCTTGAATTCATAATAAACGCTGATTTTAATCTTTGTTCAGCAATATATAGAAATATTGCATATGGGAGCAATGTACGTAAAATTTTGATAAGATGAAATCATTTAGGATCGATATATATTCTATGATAATTGTATTAAAGTTAACTGTAAAAGACGTAGGGCTACGATTGGATTTAAAACTACCATTAGATATTGAAAATGAACTTAAATAAAAAATAAAAACATTAACGAAGATTATAGTTCTATTTTAATAATATGTTTGATGTACAAAATATAACTATTAAAGAAAAATGGTAAAAAATTTCATAATCATATGATATATGTATACACAATAGTACATATTATGTAAATGTGTAATAAATATTTCTTTTTTTTTTATAGATTTTTAACATATTTTTACAATAAAAAAAAAATAAAAAATTGAAAGGTAAGTCTGATTTTAAATAAAATTTTACACAGTCCCAAACAAAATCTCCTTTTTGTCAAGGAGGGTTTTTCGCTAAGGAGCGTATTTAACGGGTGCTTCCTTGGGTCCCCAATATTTTAAGCCTACAATATTAACATTATCGCTTTCAAAGTAATCCAAAGTCTAAATTACAGATCAACTAATCGATTTTATAGGTAAACAAATATAAAATTTGCTTACACAATAAATTCAGAAATTTTACGAAATTTGAATGCTGTATGTCACGCATCTTGTTTAAATTTTCATGATTAATATTAAATAACTTGGCGAAACCTTCGTTCACCCAGATATTTTTTCATTGATTCTTATTTCTAGTGGTTTCTAGAATGCACATACTTTTTCTTACTGGCTGAAATAGGCTGGAAGTATAAAAATTATCCAAACATACAAAATAAAATCGCGCTGTCCTATAAGGCTATGTAGCAATGTAACCTCAAAACTCCATTTTTATTAATGTCGTACTCATTTTATTCTATTCAAGCTGCATTGAAATTTTGCAAAGAGATTGGAATAATCATTATTGATAACGTATTTCAATTTTATTTAAAAATATTGGTTCTGATTTTGCGAAAGACCCTCCTTAATGTTAATTTCTTTTTATTATATACCAATTCCTCAATTTTTAAAATGTCATTTTTTTTTTATTTTTTATACTTTGAAAATCTAAAATATAGTGTTTTTAAATAAGTATAAGATATATATAATTTATTTTGATAAGTCAAAGAATTTTAAATCACCGATTTTTTTCTTTTGTAGGGGCGAGTCACTCTGGTGCTTATGTAATTTCTTGATTTATACCTGTTGTCGGGCGTTTGCGCAACATCTGTAATTTGTTAAATTTTGAAATCTTTTTCTTCGTTACTTCTAGAGAAAAAAAAAATTAATTTTCTTTGTCTCACGATACTGTCGCAAAAACAATTCGATTGCTTGAAAGTTTCCTGAAAAGAGTTTCTATGCATGTCGAACAAGTTTATTAGAAAAATAAAATAACTCGAGGTAATTCAGCCATAGAACGAATTCAGCCACACAAAGATTTCCTCGCTCCAGTTAATGGAAAATCCTATTAGATATATCGGCAAATGCACCATACTTATAACTTTTGAAAACGTACATTTTTTTACAGTTTTATGCATCTCCGAGTTGTGCCATGCGCATAAACGTCTAATATGGATTACAGGATTGGTTTTCTAAGTAGTCCGAAAAGTACGCTGGATTTGTTCATATAAATAGCCAGAAAATGTGAAAAATATGACTTATAAATTATTTTAAATTTTCCCAATCTTTACTTGTTTACAAAAGAATTAATCTGTAAAGTAGCTATATTAGCTACACGTGCTAAGGGCACAACTATTGATTTTTTTTACCAGTTTATAAGATAACCTCATTTGGCAAGTGCCTGAGATTTTTTTTCTAGCAGGAGATAGATTATCTTTTTAATGTATGCTTATATGTTTTTGTCTTGTATTTGAAACCTATCAAAGCCTATTAGTCGACCTGAAAAAGAGTGGCTTATTCAATTAAAATAAAATAATAAAAATAATTATAATTCTAATAATAATAATCTTTTTTATTTCCGCAGATTTTTTCTTTAATTTAAGGATTGGGCGTTCATATTAATGAAATAACATGAACAAATTTTGTTTTGCCGGAGCATACCTTGGGTGCTGAAAGATTAACAGGATTTCTTATAGAGGTTTATCTTTTCGAATCGTTAAAATATTATTTTGTTGAATTTAGATAGTAACTCGGAATTGGACAGCCGACAGTGTGATCAGTCATCATATACTTTTTTATAATTTCACATTTCCAAAGAAATAAAGAGGTTTAAATATTAACTTAAAATTTACAAATCGTTTGTGATGATACAAATAGAAGCAGATGAAAAAAATAACGGTGTTTGTTCATGAATTCCAAAAAGTATTGTATATTAATGAATGATAAGAATGCGTTGGTTATGCTGTAATAATTTTTTACCATTTCATGTTTTATAATATCACTATGTTTTCTATATAAATTGAATATCAATATTTTAAAATTGGTGCAATTCTATCAAATAAAAAAAAATTAATGGAAAAAGCACTTGATTTAAAAAAACAGTCACTTTTCATAATCATTTACTATGTTTCTTCAATTGTTAATGAATTTTATGAATGTCTTATATATAGATTAAAAATGCGAAATGGTAAATATTTGTATGTTCCATAACATGTGGTTGTTTACCGCCGAAATGAATCCGATGATCCTCTTTGCACTAGGATTACCTTGCCATATTTTGGATTACGTGCTGAGATTATTCAATGAATATTTTTAATTTCAAGAAATGCATCAAAATATTTTAAAATTAATTATTGACTGATTGTGCTGTAAAATACGATAAACATATCAATTAATTTATGCACTATTGGTGCAACTCTAGTATAAACAAAAAACCAAGACATTTATTGTTTTACTAGAAATACATAAAAACAAGATCCATTTTTTCACTGGCAGAGCAACAATTATTTCGATCATATTTACTCATTTCTTAGTGAAAAAAACTATTATAAATTGTAAATAAAGTACTTCATTTTTTCATTTTTAATAAAAACCTAATAGCAAGGTAGTTTATATGGCTGAAGGAGCTACTTTATAAGAGTGAGGGAGGTAGAATCAAGTAAAAAAGTTACTGTTTTCATTTATATGATGGTAAATGTGTGGTAAACCATTTTTACTTCAGTATTTTTCTAAAAGTTTCTATAATATACAATTATATTACTGTAAAATATTTGATACCAACATTTTCAGGTTATGTGACTCTAGCGTTCTGATCATTATATGGGGAAGACTATGCAACAATAATTTCATCAGTACTAAAATTTAGCTATTTTTCCTATAGTAGCTTCGTTTACATTTGTAACATTTACTAACTTTCTGACTATTATTTATAGGGATATTCCTATCGGAGAATTGGAGCAAATTGATTTCTTACATATGCATATCTTGTTTTTACTACGAGTAACTAGTATCAAAAACTGAATTTGCTGAATCCCACTGATTATATTTTATGTCTCGTCGAAATAAAACCATCTCATTAATAAATAAATTATGTTTCAGCAGATGTCTGATGAATATTCTTGTCTTATTCGGATACTGTAATGACATGCAGGCTATTTTGGTGAACAGCCCGCTGTCGAAAGCTTCTATATAAAGCCAGCATTAACGAACTGGTTTTCCCTAAAATGTGCACCTATCTGCCGAAAATAATGTAAGAGTCCATCTAGGTTCCATGCCACTGTCAGAAAAAAGCTCTGGCATATTCATCAGCATTATTCGAACATTTTGGTAACCCAATCCTTCGCTCGCATACGATACTACCTTCCCTACACATGTACAGGAGAGCAGAACCGAAAAATTTTCCTTCTCTGACTCGAAATATTATCCGTGCGGCTGAGATATCGCACGCCCGGCATCCGTACAAAAGCAATAATTGTTATCGCACGCGCGCGTAATATTCCGGAGAGTGAGAGCGGGCCTACCGCCGCCGCCGCTACTGCACCTGGCCGTGTAACACGCGTTCACGTAAAGCTGTCGACGCGGAGCGCTCGCACGGGCGGTACGGTGCATGAAAACCGCTTCCGAAATTGATTCAATTGATATTTCCCGAGGGAGCGGGAGAGAGAAAGAGAGAGAGTGAGAGGGGTAGGCATACAGGGAGTGAGAGAGAGACAGCGTCCAAGTCTCTTCCTCGCCCGAAACGTTACCCGGGCCGTCCCAATATTTTTGGTCGTCGCGGTTCGTCGACCTCTCCCGCGCACCTAGCTGCAGCTCTCTGGCATATAGCTGCCGCGCGATAGTCGAATTCGTATATAGATGAGCGAGAGGGATGGAGAGAAAGAGGAGGGATATGGGCGAAACGCTCGCGGGTGCAACGGATGCACACGCGCGGCGTTTGCGAGTGCGGAAGCACGAGCCTTAATTAAGGTCCGCATCAATTACGCCGATGTATCGACAGATGATGCACCGCCCTTCTGAGCGCCACGGCTGAGTACTATAGTGCGAAAGCGTCTGAACCCACCTTAGACGCACAAGTAAATGAGCCTAGCCAGATGAGGATTAGTATATAATCTTTGGTATCCGGGTATAACCGCAATATTGATGGGGTTAATGTTAATTAATGATGCATTTGGGTATTTCAGTATTCGTCGCTGGAAAAAAGTATTTGGCTAAATAATTGCGTCATTCATGTCGATTTACTCCCATAACATAAATTTCATTACGCACAGGGTGTTTGTTTCGAATGCGATTCGCGTCAATGCATTGGATCATTTCTGTAAATATTGGCTCGTGTATGCCTCATTAGAGTACCAATGAAAAATGGAAAAAATTCTTAAATCACTCATAATTGCACCGATAAGTTGATGAAATTGGTCACTGCATTGCCTCATTTTATAAATATATGACTAAAAAAAACTGAAAGTAATTATTCAATTTTTAGGCATCAAATCGTTATTTAGCATTTATTACTATACAAATAGCAGAACAAAATCTAATTTTGTTATTCTATTTTTTATCTAAATCATAAATATTTAGTTGGTGCACTTTATTACGTGTTATATCTACTTCCCATTTCTCTTATTTACTATAGAATATCATTATATAACATTATTAAAAATAAATTGTAAACAATTAAAGAAGTAGCGCAAAATAATTGTAAGATTATGTATTAAGACTTATGGAAGAGTTTATTCGATGATTATCATGTATTATAAGTTAAGATGGGTCAATCTCGAAACGAATCATCTCTTTTATTTTAAAGCGTTATCATTCAATTATCCGTAAAGCCTTCAAAGATCTGCCGACTCAAGCTGCCTATTTACCCCCCACAAGCTCAGCGAAGATTCGCGAAGGTGAGTCAGTCGAGAGTAGGCTTTATCTTCTGCGTGCGTTGTCTTTTCCGTGAAAACATTTTCACAAGCTTTTTGTTGCCTTACGTGAAAAATAAGATATGATAAACCGATCCCTTCTACTTATTGAGAAGAGCGGAAAAGAACAGAGGCACACAGATTAAAATAGAACGAGTGTACGCGGATGCACCTATACCGGATCACTTATTCAACCTTCCAGGAGTTATCATTGCTCGAGCACTTATTGTCTCTTTCCACCGTTATCGCAATTTAATTAAAATTTCATTTATCACTAGTATCTTATTATTTTCGAGTACATTCGAGCGCTTTACTTTTTATGTTAATCTGTTTTGCTATCGACGTGTTCAACACTCTAAACAAGGAACTGTATATTATGTATTATGAATTTGTAACTTCGAGAGTTAGAATAAGATTTTATACATAATAAAACAGAACCACTTTGCTATTAGGACAGCAGGGGGGAATCCGCACCCCCTCAGTTTCTGCTATACGCTCGTTCCGAACGAGCGCTTATTTTCTGTTGTAACGCCTGTCTTCCTGCTCGCTCAATACACTCAGCTTTGTTTTGTGGTTTCTTATTGTGTTAGTACAGGAACTTTTTATTCAGCGGCTATCTGTATTTACTATATTTATGATACATCTTCTGGAATTCCATTATTCAGTGACAAATAACTTGTTATCTTATTATTTTTCCATTCACACCTGCATACTTCGTCATTCGTTTACCAATTGATCCACTTCTGTTATATAAAGAATCATCGAAGAAAAATAATTTAGAAAGGATCAAATGAACTTTTTTTCATTTAAGTATAGATGTTTAAAATTGCCTTTATTTTATGTTAATTCTTGTAATCAATTAATTATTATTCAATCGCAAGAAAAATCTTCCAAGATCTTTCAGTTAAACTTCCCCTCGTTCCACTTCCTCCTGGCAATCTTCTATAATGAAATTACATCGTAAGACATGTCTTCCCGGACGATAGCTTGTTTCCCTCGATTTAATCTCCCTAACTTCTCGAACATCCCAAGACGAAGTGTTGGCGGTGTCTGACGCCCCGCTACCTCTTATTCTTCGGCTCAATCTCCTCAAGAAGCAACAGAAGCCGCAGCATCGAAGCCTACGTCCTCCCGCATCTGGAGACACGCTCGTTCGCTCAAGTGATAAATCTCGCGTGGTTTCGCCGCCTCGCCCTTTTGGCGCAGACTATACTGTCGTACACCTCTCGCTTCTTCTCCCCCGCGCGCGTAGAGGACACACAGACACACACACATACTCCCTCGCTCAAGTCTGAAGTGCTGCCGGCGCTCTGCAGACCGCGTGTGTAGTCGAGGCCGGACAATTTGATAATTGGATCTGCGGCGACGCCGTGATTTACCGTATGCGAGGGTCCACAGCTGACCGGCCGAACACGGGCTTTGGCTATATGCAAGGCAGAGGAATTGCCAGAGGAAGGAAGGAGATGCGGCCTGCAAAGAGAGAACGACGCATATATGTGCACTGGGCGCAGCATCTGCCTTGTCCCTGAATTGGCTGAAACGCCGTACAGGTCGTCAGCGCGCGTTGCGTTTAGGTTTGGCTCAGCTCACGACAAAAGTTGCATTATGTCATTAGGGTGAAGCTATATGCGAGGCATACTGCGCAGACGTACTTTGATGCATGCAATTATTAAGTGAGCCGGGAGACAACCTGGTCAAACTGTATTCCTTTACATTTAAATTATTTTTGTCGAAATTGCACATGTTACATAGTGATTAAACGTTAAATACCTTATTGTATTTATAATAAAAAATGTAGTCAATTCGTATTTTAATAGTGCATGTATGAATAAAATAATAACAAGATTTTACAATCCTATACTTTACCTATCTCTTTATAAAAATTATTATGTCAATTGGTGTGAAACTGCATAATTATTTTAATGTCCATCATTAAAAATGCACTTTCAATTTAAGTAAAGTATAAGGTAAAGCAAGTTAAAAAATAACATTCCATATATATTAAACACGTCAGTTGCCTATTTAGAAGTTTCACGCTCGCGAGTTTCCGTAAATTTATTCGCGCGTGCGTCGAAAGAAAATTCTTTTCTTCTTCTCAATTAACAAAATAAGTAAGCTTTAAATCCTAAGTAAATTAAAAGGTGTCAGGCATAAATTGAAGTAAGCGCTTGTATAAACACTCATTAGCGCGAGGTACGTGCGCATGCTTATATACAAAATTGAAACATAACATTCACCTTCCCGCGAAGGAACTCTGCGCTAGAGTCAAATTAATTGCTTCTAAAATGTCATAAATATCTGCTAACAACTTTAAAAATGAAAGAGGAAGCTCCTGGCGCTCGCACTTTTGCTTGGAATTCCTCCCGGAAGCTTCTCTTCCGCGGGTAATTACGAAACACATTTTCACCTTATTAATTAACGAGAAGCTCGCAGTCGCGCGCGAAATCCAGCCGTTACGTGCACGTATAGAAATGTACACAGACACGCATACGTATACTGACACGCACGACACCTCTAAGACACGAAAGAGTTTCTTTAGTTTTCTCGCTCGCAACTGCGCGCATTCTCCAGACGCGTGCACGCTCGCGCAAATCGTTGACGACGTTAATTAATTAAACGCAGGCAATGAAAGAGCGCGTCGAAGCTCGCACGCACGTACACCCTCTAGTTAGCACTGTATGCGCACAACTCCGAAAGAAAAAAAGAAAGAGAGAGAGAGAGAGAGAGAGCGCACGCTTGCAAGAGGAAAACATTAAAGTACATTAATTTAGAAAAGCTCGTCGAAGAGCGGCACGCGTCAATTAAAGTCCTTGCGTCGCGCGAGAATCAAAAGGAGCTTTAGCGCGCCACCCCGCAACATCGGCTTTGCGCCGGTTTGTAAGGGGCGCTAAGAATTATTTCGCCACGGGGACAGAAAATAAAGGGCGGCGTATATATATATACAAACGTGTCGCGTGCGTGTATGTGTGCGTGTGTGTGTACATGAGAGAGGGAGAGAGAGGCGGCGAAGTGAGTCGCTTGATGGCGAGTCTTCCGGATGGCCTCTCTCAAGTTGAATCAAATCCGCGGAGGCGAAGAAGGCGACGAATCGTAAAATAAAAAGTGCGCGGGAGGTGCATGCGTGCGCTCATAAAGTGCCACCCCAGCGACCGCGCGCGCGGAGATTTCTTTTTTCTCGCGAGCGCCGTTTCTCGCTCTCGCATTCGCGCCCGAACGATTTGGCTGGCCGCAGGATCCTTTGTACTTTTCAACGTAAAAGCAGGTTTAATGATAAAAGAATACGAGCAGAAGAATACGACGAGCGCTGCCGTTTAAAGGGAAGACACTTTGTTTTCTTTATCTATATGGCCAAGTTCGGTATAGCCGCGAATGTGAACGTATTTAAATAACGTTTGTAGTTGGTAAAGACGAGGCTCGATCATTTTATTAATCATAAATTATTTTTGTTCCCACACTGTAAATGAATTCGCTTTTAAATGCTTTGAAATAATAGGATTTCAAGAAAGTTTATATCTCCGAGCAACAATAATGTAATTTTATAAATTGTATATTACGTAACAAATGAAAGATTGCTGCGTGAATCGACTAAGTAATTAAAGAGAATTGCACTGGAAACAATATTTATCTGGCGAGTGGACTCGCGTAATTATTTATTGAACGTAACGTATTTCTCACAAAGATTACTCGCTTGTCGGCATACCTTTACTCACTAGTTTGTAAATTATTTCAGTTTTATAAATATGAGAAATAATACTCTCTCCATTGTAGATGATCCATTCATTCTTTAATTTTATAAAAGTCACTGCAAAAAATGTTCTCATGTAAAAAACCTTGTAATACACAACATCAGCAGTTCGTACTACTATAAAGCATATAAAAATGTGCAGCGTTATATTCACACCTGAGAAAAAGGTACACGTTTATCACTTTGTAGTAGCAACACTTTTCTCTGACTACTGCAAACTTAAAACCAAATTGGGATTTGTATCGTGTAACAAAGTTTAAATTTTACAAAATCATTTGGTATCATGCTTTTCTTCATTTGTATAAAGTTGAAGAACCACGGAAAAATAATATATTATTAAGTTTCCGAAATATATAGAAAATAAAAAAATAGCTTTAAATTGTTACGCGATTCGATGAAACGAAAACGTTATTAGAACAAATGCTGTTTTAAAAGGAAATTGTTCAAAGCAAGTTTAGGTAAAAAGAAAAAAAAACAAAAACACGGAGAAACGAGAATGAACAAGTTGGAAAAGAAGGCACTAGCGGAAATATAAAGTTTCGCTTCACTCGCATTATTTTCGCGGTGCGAGCAACTTCTGCACGCGCTGGCGATGTGTTTTCGAGTTACCGCCGCTCCGGTTTCTTTATGTCTCGGGGGCTGTGTTTTAAAGCCTACTGGGTTTTTACACTTTTCTTTTACTGTAAATTGGCGGTACATTTCTTTCTCTCCCACCGCACATAACCATTTTTCTTTCTATTTGTCAGACTCCCATGCCTTTCTTTATCTCGCTCTCTGTTTCTTCCCATTTACATTATACGCTCATCTTACATTGCATTTAATGTAATTGTCGGCGTTTTATCGTTTGCAAATTAAAAGGGACTTCCAAGCAAACTAGTAAAATAATTGCTACGTTGATAATTAAAGTTTTCCAGCTAGGCGACTATTCAAAGGGACGAGCAATGTAACCTCGGCCAAAAGACACTCCGGCAAATGTCTTTGCCGAGACAGTTTTAAAAGATACTCCCCAGTAGCATCAGCAACGGCAGTAACGTTTAGCGCCAATAAAAGAAGATTCGAAGTCGTGCGAGGGACGCAATGTTATTCGAGAGTGTTGAGAAATAAACTTAAGAACCCGCGTGTCCTAAAAGTTACATCTTCCATGCCAAGGTAAAATCTTCGCTTTAGTATCTTACGTAAATAATCCGAGCATACACGTGTATGTTTTCGTATTTTCCTAACGTGAATTTACGGAAAATACTTTTTGTTTATTTAAATTAATTTGTTAAGAACACTGTAGCAGTGATGAATTTATGGATTAATATTATTTAGCCTTTTTAATTCGACTTTTAAAATATTTTGATATACCTAATTAAAAATACTTATATCAATACATACACAAAGTAATATGATCAGTACGCACGCACTTAAAATATTTTTTTTTCCTTTTTCTTATAATCAGTTACATTATTAATATAAATCATATATTTAAATCTTTATGTTTGTACTATATTATAAAGTAGATGTTTAGACTTTTGGTGAGATTCTACTCACTTTTATTAACTTGTTTACATCATTGTTATTAACATAGTTCTTGGTATTTTAAGTAATTAACATCAATATAATTTAATCTATTGTATATATTGCTATAATATACAGTTGAAAATGAGATCTGATTTTGACACAAGTTGTGTATCAACAACGGAATCAGTAACACACTTTTCTGTATAATTAAGGTTTAACAAGTAAAATCTGTGTTGTGCCCCATGTAAATTAGTAAATGGGGTTGTAACACATATTTTGTGCCTTTAAACGATGATAATATGATATACAATTTTCTATTTTTTCTGGAATAAATAACCATCTTTATTTGTTTTCATCAACAGAATCTAATGTAATCTCTGTTTTGATTTCACAATACCTGTTACCTATTCGCATTCTCCAACAATAAGTTTATCTTATCGTTCATATAAAATTCTCAGTAATATAAGAAATAGATATACCTTATCTTGGGAAAATTTCTTTTCTGCGGTATAATTTATATAGGCACGTGCTCTTCCGCAAGCTCCCCTGCCGGTGCGTCCGGCTAAACAGCTTAAGCACACAAAAAACGTCGGGACGTTTGTCAAGCGACCGGTAGTTTTTAAGCGAAAGGGCGAGGCACAAAGTGTCAAGTAAGTAACAGGTTTTCGTCCGAGGCCGACGGCCATTTCCTGGTAATTTCCTGAGGCTGTTTTTCAAGTGAACTTTTGAGCCTTGCTCGACTCCTTTTTCCCGCCCGCACGCGACTCCGTAAAATATTTGCTAAGTAGTCGCGCGGACAAAATGTAAGGGAGACCCCCCTTGTCGCCATTATAAATGGTTACTTCGAAAATGCGACCTCTTTATGCACAGATGCGTCCCGAATGTGGGAGAGACCACTTCAGGATATTGAACGGCGTTGCGCGAGGCGCGATTTCAAAAGAGGCTTCCTAGTTTGGATATTCTCAACCTTAATATGTCCTAGTCATTTTCTACCTATAAATAAAACAAGTTGAACTTCGTAAATATAGTACTCCTAAATTAAAGATGATATTTTATATAATTTTGTAAAGCTTAACTTTTTACAAAAAAAGTGATGCATGCTTAAATTGAAACTAAGGGTCAGTACAGTGCTTTTTCGGTCATAGAAACGAATTATTAAATTACTCACAACGTTGATCAATACAGAAAAAACAAATAAATGTAATAATTCTTGATTTATTTTATAATCGTTTTTATATAAAGGGATTAATACTAAGTTTTATTTATTCTTATTATTATTACTATTATTTTATTTATTAACATTTCATTTCTCTTTAATATATTAGGTAAAAAATGTGCTGCATGCCTATAAATATTCTTGCAAAAGAGATGTATAAAAAAGTTTTATCTCTCTGCTTTTCTTATTGTTTTGAGATATCTGTTTTAAGCACCTAAATAAAAGACTATACACAATAAAATATTATGAAAAAATATATCGAAACTTAAATTAATTGAAGGATCTTGCTATTTGACCATCAGATGTAAAGTTCATTGTTTCAGAATACAGGTTCCAAAATTTGCCTCTACTTATAGACATTAATTAATTGAATGTCTTGCTATTTATAGATTTGTCTAATAATAAATACCAGAACTCAGTCCAGGGGGTACAGGCTTCGATTTATTGCTGATATTTATCTAAGATAATCATCAAGCTTATCAGACACAAATACCATTTCACGTTAGCTCCATTCATGAATCGTTAACCGCATTTTCAATAGTTTTTGAAAGGCACACATTTAATTTTTTGGGCCTCATGTGCCCTACTCACTTTTAATTAAACAGACACAATTACCAATTTCAGTGAAAAGAATTTTCATCTTCATCAGTTTTGAGGAAAAATTATTTACCCTTTTTATCATTTATTACAGCAAAATGACATTCCTTTTTTTTGTTAATATATTTATTTATAAACATTTATTTAGAAAAGATTTTCTTTAAAATTTGGATTTTGCCGATAATGCTCAAAAATTTTTTCAAACGATTCGATTGATATCACAAGCACACATAATAAAAAAAATGGTTTGTGTGATGAACTATAAGAAAAACAAGAAAAATCATTGACGTGTAAAAGATACGGACATTATATGAACTAAGTAGATTGTTGTTAAAAGTTTTTATTACCGTCGTTTCAACAACAATCTACTTTGTTCATCTAACGTCGGTCTCTCTTATACCTCAATAATTCAACCACGAACGTACGTTAAACTCATAAAGAATCGTATTCAAATTATTGAAAAT
>JAPYZO010002990.1:0-14922 GCA_030522905.1 Torymus flavipes
ACATTAAGTAAATATTATAAAATATTTTGAAATTATATGATTTTAAGTTTTAGTGAAACTATCGGACCAACTGCTTCATATTTAATAATATTTAATAAATCCTTTGATGTTTACAGACATTATTTAATAACTCAATAGCATTATATTTAATACATAAGAAAAATTAATATTTTATGTTGTGTACGCATAAATTAAGTATATTTAATATTGTGGATATCAGAATAAAATTTGAAAAATAAGTCTAAGGAAATATCAACAATAATTTTATGGCTGGTAATAATAATTTTACACTTGATCATTTCAAATAACTTATTTGTGCATTAAAAATTATATGTTTTCTTGTAATGTATTTTACCATTTCACCAATATTAGGCAAGAATAATACTAAGAGTATTGCTGGAAGGAAAAAGTGATGGGTGGACATGAAGGTATATGCATAAAAATCACATTTTTCATGAATTTAATGATATTATAATTTTTTTGGAAAAATGAAGGTTTTCTCCATTCCAGGAGAGTTAGTATAATATTTGTACATATTCTAGCTATACTTCTGATTTTTTGTGGAGCTGAGTCGATGAGCGCTCCTTATGAAAACTCACTTTTCAACATTATGGTCCCATCATAATGATAAATCTCGCTGGACCTATGTCACCTAGACTTTCTCAAAATATAGATTTTTCATGACAAAAAAGTCCTCTTGTGATTTTTTTGTAGAATGCAACTATTATCAGTAAAATGAGTTTGAAAATTGCTAAAAATCATGAAAATTCATGAAATGTGCTACTTTGATGGTTTGTACCTCCGAAAATAATTAGAAAAAATATCGGAAAAAATTCAGGGTAGTTGAAAATATAGTGTAGAATCCGTAGAAAAAATTAAAGCGAAACAAAATTTTTCATCTGCGATATGACCGAGAATCGGCCATATATATATAACCGGAAGTCGAAAGAAAACGAATTGACTGAAGAAACATGGAAAATTTTAGAATCGGAAACCAGGCATAACAAATTTCACTATTTAATATCTCTAATATGAGAACGTCTTTTTACATGAATCTTTGTGCAACATAGTATAACTATATAAAGCATCTTGTTATTTTATTTGAGTTATAAGAGCGTTGAAAATTGCAGTAAATATTTCAATTTCTCGGGCGCCTGTTTGAAAGTATATGTAGCATGATCGACCCTCGGGCTTTTTCTACATTGGGCAGATACTTGCCTTCGGAGCGCTCCCGCGCTCCTCGATAAAATATGTTATTTAAAATGCTTTAGCACTTCATAAGATTTTTTGCCTGCACCAACGTACACAACATCAGGTCCTACGATTGTTACTAATGTTATTAGACGTTTAGATTCAGCTTCCTAAAAAGACATTCTTACAAATGTAAAATATGAGAAAATAAATATTTCTACTGTAATAAAAAAACAATTGAATTATTCATGCAAAACTTATTTAAAAAGTATGATCTAGATGGTAACTGTATTAATGAGGTGCAAAGTGCAGTAGAACTCTGTATACTTTAAACAAATATTTTTTCTTAAAAGATAATATTGTATTAATCATGTAATTATAAATTGTTACTGCCTAAGTATAATTTCATAAAATATGACAACATGTAGATAATAGAACTTGATGATTAAAACAATGAAATTCTTTTATAAATATAATTTGTCCATCACTGAATAATTAAAAACTAAAAGTGTAGTTTATTCATACAATAAGCTTCAATCTTGCTTGTACTTACTCAACTCAGAGCTCAGTAGAACTTCTTGACGTTCAGTTAGGTGGATGTAATAACCACATCATAGAATAATAACCTAAAAATAACCTAATAGTAACCTCATCATAGAATTATTAAAAACTAAATGTATAGTTTATTTGTATAATAAGCTTCAATCTTGCTTTTAGTTGCTTAACACAGAGCACAACAGAAGTTCTTGACGTTGAGTTAGCATGTTGGATGTAATAACTACTGTCGAAGAAAATGAACCTACTATGGAGCGCACCAACTAGACCTCGTCATCGGCTACTCCGAATACATGCACCTCCTATTACATACGCCCTGACATCTAAATGCAAAAAACTATGGAGCGCACTAGGTAGTATATATATATTCTAGGTAGACTCCATCATCGGCCACCCAAAAGACCTAGACCGCGCATTCGTTGCGTTCCAATACCTAGAGGTAAAAAGCTACGAAGCGCACCACCTAGACATCATCATGGGCTACTCCGAACACCTGGACCATCATCGGCTACCCCGAAGGCTTTAGTTCGAGTTCCTCGGGTACACTTCGGATAAGCCTGGAATTCACCTGGAGTGAGCCGCGGGTGTGCCTCGGCAGCAACTGAATTGTACCCCCGCTCGAGCCAAGGCTGGAGCCGAGCTAAAGCAGACGCTGGAGCCGAGATAATGCCGAGGCCCGAGCCGAGATAAAGCCGAGGCAAAGTCGAGTTAAAGCCCAGGCTCGAGCCGAGGGAAAGCCGAGGTTTGAGTCGAGGTAAAGTCAAGTCAAAACCGAGGCTGTAGCCGAGTTAAAGCCGAGGCTCCAGCCAAGTTGAAAGCGAGGCAAAGTCGAGGCCCGAGCCTAGGTAAAGCCGAGGCAAAGCCGAGGTTCGAGCCAAGGTAAAGCCGAGGCAATGCCGAAGCTCCAGCGGAGTTAAAGCCGAGGCTCCGGCCGAGTGAAAGCCGAGGTTCGATCTAAGGTAATGCCGAGGTTCGAGCCGAGGCAAGACCGAGGATCGAGTCGACGTATAGCCGAATTAAATCCGAGGCTCGAGTCTTCGCTAAATTTGCTCGTTTTGATTATTCACGAGAGCCAGAATGTCTTGCAGGTTGCCAGAACGTTGCTCAAAAAGAGCAGTAGTCCAAGGGATCGGCCAGGTAAGATGCTGTTACAGCATAATTATATTTTCATTACCATATTGTTTAATTTGGAGTGAATTTACATGTCAGAGAGTGGTGTGAGAGTTCGCGTTCGAATAAGAGTAATACACACTCACCGGGTTACTCTTCACACAGATTTACACGCAAGCCTAGCTGAAGAAGAAGAAGCTAAGGGGACACGAAAAATTACACTTACACCGCTGTAGCTAAGGCCGCTTAGATTAGAATAAGAATAGCTAGAGAAAATAAGATAGTTTATTAGTATTGGACGAAGAAAACGTGCGAAGGTAGTAAATAGACTACTTCGAGTTTAGGAGGGGGGAGTTGTGACATGGCAAATTGCATCTTCACTGGAATCATCTCGGAAACATAATGCACGGCGGTCGCGGCGAGCGTCGTCTCGGCGCGCGACGTAGTATACACACACATCCGCACCCAACTACGCGCGCAGTCCTCCTAATACTATTTACCGGCGCGCAAATCCTTTCAGCTAGTCCTCCGAATAGCCAAGGTCAGAAAGACAAGAGCAGCAGCAGCTATAGCTGGAGCAAGCGATAGCTGAAGCACAAGCGACGCCAGCCGAGAGAGAGAGAGAGAGCCGTCTTAGCGTCGCCTGGCCGAGGTTTGTCTCCCTGTCATTTACCTCACGAAGTTCCTTCTGTGCGTGTGTGTGCGCGCGTTTGTGTTGGGAGTCGCGAATGATATTAAATCCGCGTTTATACTGCAGCTCGAGCTGTAGTGGTAGTCATCATCGGCTACCCCGAACACCTGGACCTCCTATTAGATGCGCTGCGACATCTAAATGCAAAAAACTACGGAGCACGCCACCTAGACATCGTCATCGGCTACCCCGATGGCTTTACTGCGAGTTCTTCGGGTACACTTCAGATGGGCCTCGAATTCACCTGGAGCGAGCCGCGGGTGTACCTCGGCAGCAACTGAATTGTACCTCGACTCGAGCTCAAGCCGTGGCTGGAGCCGAGCTAAAGCCGAGTTAAAGCCGAGGTCCAAGCCGAGATAAAGCCGAGGCAAAGCATATTTACAATTTGGTAAACATTCATCATCAAAAATTTTTGAAAATAAAAAATAAGAGAAATATCGAAATAAGCAAAAAATTTTCGGTTTTAAGCTACCGTATTAGATGCTGCCACCTTGGATATGAAAAATCTATACATGCATTTTGAAGGATATCTTCCATGAACCCAAAAATTCACAAATTATAATAATCCAACTACGGCTTCTGTGTAAAAATAAGAAATGAAAAATTTTTGTCATTCGAAATTTTATGTTTTTTATTAAATGAACAAATACTACTTTTTTAATAAGAATTTTTTTTCAACATTCTGACAACACCAATCGAAAATTACGAAAATTTTACATCCAATATGACTTGTCTCATTTTTTTTACCATGGAATAAACATTTAAAATCGCGGTTGAAAAGAGGATAAAAATCGTCCGTTCAGGCGTTAATTGGCTAAATAGATTATAAACTCCAGTATGATTAAATAAATATATGATCTCTTCGATACTCCAGTACAATTAAAAATGCAGTGTAGGCTCCAAAAATTACTTGAAATCCAAAATTTTTTGAGTAGTAGTCTATATTCAATTTTGAAAATAAATCTTTCCATGTATTTCATAAAATTGAATTTTTCTTGTCTAATCTAAAAAGAAATAGAAAATTTAACAGAAAGTGTCTTGTTCTTGATTTAAATAATAAAATGATATATTATCAGTCTTACAATCAATAGACTTATCTAGATGCTTGTAGCTGTGTTGAAAGATATCTTTCTAAGATCTGATCTGACATAACATAATAAAAAAAAATTACACATATGTTGATCTATATTTCTACGACTGTCACAATATTGTAGCTAATAACTGTTCTTTACCAAATTTTTCTTAGTGACAGATATATCAGGACGTCCAGCAGTATCTGAATAAGTATAGTGCATAGAATCTGGCAATTGTTTAGTCTCATGTGACCGGTCTAAATTCAGCTTGTGACCTCCTTGTGTTAAAATTATTTTCACAACCATTTTATTGATAATCATGTCATCAAATATCTAATCTATTAACCTCATATTTAAAATATATAAACTCATCTCCAGAGCTGTAAAGATATTCATAGCTAGGTACATTGTACCCGATTGTATAGTTTATAACATGGCAATTTACCATGTTCCAAGAATCGACAGCGGACTGTAAAGTCAGACTTATTACACTAGAGAAACCTATACTAAGGTGCTATTCCGCTGAGTAGCCTGTGTAGTGCACAATTATGCACCCAGTGTGGCTGACCACCTGGAGCGAGTCCTGCATCTTACACTAAAAACCATCGCAACTGGCACATATTAAGAATATTACTTACCCGGAAGGTACAGATACCTTCACACACCTACCTAGAAGAACCTACCCTCTCACCTAATCTAGAACCTATCCCCTCTCATGCTACCCTTGTCCTTATCTGTTCCACTATGTTGAACCTCGCACCAATTCACACATGTCACTTCCTAAACGCTGGACGACTACACGCTGCAGCTGCCACAAACACATGGAGATCAGCGATACCAGCATTCCCAGAAGTCAGCAACAAGGAGTCGACAGCTGGACCAGGAGCAAGGTAGGCTCAAATGCAGCCACCACCTCAGTATGGCAGTTCAGACAGGTAGCAGCCTCCACCCGGGACAGGAAACCTCACTCAGCTACTCCGTAGGCGAGACACAGAGAGCCTCGCGTCTGAAAAAGGCTAATAAGTTAATGGGCTCTGTAACTATTACCTGGAGAGAAGCAACCGCGCCGCAGATTTAGTTTCGCCTTGGATTCTGAAAACAACAACAACAGTCAGAAGCAGAAAGTGAGGTTAAGGAGGACCATGACGCTACTTACGTGACTGCCCGGGTAAAGAGGTTGCTGCACTGTTGCTGAAGCTGCCGAGCTATGTCGAGACCCCACCACCGACACCTGAAGAAAAGGTAGAGAGCCCAACTGATAGCGAACAGCGCAAGAAGTCCAAGCTCGTGCCATGCAGTTTCGTATACGAGCGCCGTCAGCTGCCGCCGCGTTCCGATGCCCGGCCGAGTGAGAGGCACCTCGCGCAGGCGCGCATGCTACGGGCCTCAATGCACTACAAGCGGGCCGAGAGACATACGGAAAAAGCCACGGCGTTGCCGCTGCCACTACCGTATGTATCTCGCGGAGATACCGAGCACGCGTGGATCGTGAAATACGATGCTCCTGGACACAAGTGAGAGTGTCAGAGCAAGAATACGGAAACCGACAGCGAGCGGAGACTTCCCGGCCAGCGCTCAAGGCGACGAGACACCCCGCAGGAGCTCTGCAGCAAAGTATATTTATAAGCAGTCCAGTCAAGTGAGTAAAAAGTCTGTCGAGTTGCCGTCATCGTCATCCGTCGAGCAATCTGTGCAGCAGAGTCCCGCCGTTGCCGTTCTAAGGGTGTCTCACCAGCGCTCCAAATTGACGTCAAGTCCCCGTACACTCTAATTTGCTGGTTTTCTGGAGTTGTGACCCCCCTTTTCCCCTCTCCTTTGGTGTGTGTTGTGTAGTGCGTGCGCTTCGCGTAAGAGCAATCATATTAGAATCGCATATCGGTGAAAAGTAAGAGTACCTGAGAGCACTGCAAATAAGGTGCAGGAGCCGCATCGGGGCGGCGATCGCGTTTAAGTTGTGAACCCGCGTTTTCCCCTTTCAGTTGAGTTAGTGCAACGTGCCGCTAGAGCGGCTGGCGCCCATCATATTGAATTTCAATAAAGAGGAATAGTGTAATTTTCTCTAAGTGAATGTGTACCCTTTATTTTCCTAAAGAATTCCCCTTCCAATAATCCAGAGCCCGATTCTGGGTTACAAGTTTTAGTCTTCCATTGACCAAAAAGTGGAAAACATGGTCTCAAATTCTATTCAAATTCTTTCTTTCTATATCCTAGTGTGGGTGGTAGAAATATTTCTTAAATTTATCCCTATAGAGATATCTTATGCTGCTGCTGGCAAAACTGTATCAAAGTTTTGAACACTTGGCTGCCCAGCCCAGATTTAGATTCCCTGGCGTATTCATATATCTTGAGAATGATCCTGCAAAATAAAATATATAATAAATTCAATTTATATATCCTATGTGAAATCTATCTAAAGAAACTTTTAACAAAAGTTTAAACTAAGGTAAGTATTAGTCTCTTCCTTCCTCCCTCACTCCCTCCCTTTCCCCATCTCACCCCCCACTCTCCCTCCCTTTCCCTCCCTCTCTTTTTGCCTCTCTTCCTCTCCCTTCATCCCGCCCCTTCCCTCTCTCTCGATCCCTTTCTCTCTCGCCCTCTCTCTCCATCCGTCTCTTTCACTCCTCCCTCTCTCTCAACATCTATCAAACTGAGTACCAAAAACTTTAACGAGAGCTTAAATATTTATTAAAACAATCAACACGATTTTAAAAGATAATCGTTTAAGTACGTTCTAACAACACAATTCGTCCAGTCCTTTTATTTTTACTAGTCGTATCTATTAAATAAGAACTCTCTACAAATGTTAATATTTTTTTCATGACTGTACAAATTATAATAGTGTTATTATATAAAACTTTCTACGAAAGTATAAAATAAGGCATGTATTGACGTTTTTTCTGTATTATCTATAAATAATAATATTCATAATTTTTTTAAAGAAATCAAATAAATGCCAGTAAAAAAGTCTTTTACTTCTTTAAATCATTGTGTGCAGAACAAATTATAGGTAATTAGTAAGTTCATTCAAATTGTTCACTGCACTCAAACAAACGAAAGTTGTGAAATCTATTATCGATATTCAAGTAATGCAAACAACTCTCGGGACCTACTGTACCTATAACTGTTCTCAGAAATGTATTAAAATTTTTGTTCATCTTTCTATGCAAATTAAACACGAGAAAGTACTGAAATCAATTATATTGTAGTCAAGTACCCATAACTTAAGTTGACTTAGATAATACAACTTTTCGTACCTATTAAAAAATATTCAGCCAGCGGGCATAAAGTACACGAAAATTATAAAATCAATTACCGATAGTCAAGTAGGGCAAGCAACTTTTCGAAATAACTGTATGACTGATCTCCGAAATATATTATTGTTTAAATGTTTCTTTATTGGAAAAGGTCGCTGAATACAAGATAATACAAAGTTAGATAATTCAAATTTCAGCCCAATGGTCTACTGGAAGTCACTTCATCCGTCTCGCTTCCGGGTCGAACGTGGAAAGAAAAAGAGCGCCTTCTCGCTGCTTGAGGTGGAAAACCCGCACGCGAGAGGCGCTGTCGTCGGGTAGGGAGCGGCGCTTGGTATGCGCGACAGGAGGCGCTGGACACGCTCAACGGAAAGATTTATTTTCATTCATCCCGCCCACCTCGTTCCTTGAACGATAAATTGCCAAGAAGGTCTGCAAAAGAAGAAAACAAAAGATCAAAAGGAAAATGAGTTTAATGTTAGGTATCGGATCCTCCGCCCGCCATGCGAATCTTGCTCAAAGGGAAGTCGCGTCTCATTGACCGGACTCGTGAACGGGCAGACGAGTGAGCTTGATCACCGGTCGGGTGTAGACGCCGGTTGTGGTTTTGATAGTGGCGACTCTCACGAATTTGTCTGGTCCGGCGTGGACCTGGAGGACTCGCCCAAGCGGCCACTGTCCATTCGGTCTCAGAAGTGAAGGGTCCAAAATGATCACGAGATCGTCGGTCGTAAGATTTTCTTCAGGCCTGGTCCATTTGACGCGCTGCTGGAGAGTGTTCAGATATTCTCGACTCCACCGGGCCCAGAAGTGATCCCGCATTCCCTGGGCGAGTTTCTAATGGGTGCGGTGGTCGAGGTACGAATCCGCTGCGGATGGTCTTGGTATTGTGGTGAGGGGGGTGCCGATTAGGAAATGGGCTGGCGTTAGAGCTTCGAGATCGTCACAGTCTCCTGAAATCGGACTAAGTGAACGACAGTTGAGGACCATTTCGATCTCCACCAGTAGGGTAGAGTATTCCTCATAAGTCAGCTTACGGGGCTCCATTATTCTTCGCAAGTGCGTTTTGGCAGACTTCACCCCAGCCTCCCATATGTCTCCGAAGTGGGGGCGACGGGGGGTATAAATTGCCAAGCAATACCATCTTGGGCTAGCTGTCCTTCCATGGAGCACCAGTCCATTTCTACACCCTGAAGTAATCGGTGAAGCTCATGGTTGGCACCGCGAAAATTGGTCCCGTTGTCACTCCAAATTTCTCTTGGGCACCCGCGATGACCAATAAAGCGGGTGAGCGCACCTATAAAGCTCTGCGTTGTAAGGTCTCCTACAAGCTCCAAATGCACGGCCTTGGTGCTGAGGCACACAAATAGTGCTATATATACCCTTTGGTGGATGACACGCCCCGGCCTTTGGACCTCAGGATCTGAAACGGCCCCGCGTAATCGACGCCACTTCGGCTGAATGGGCGGCAGGGCGTTACTCGGGCTTCGGGCAGCGGAGCCATGATCTGAGTTCGGGGCCGAGCCGCTGCCGTGGCGCAGATTGTGCATCTCCGAACAAGAGCTTTTACCGCAACCCGACCACCGACTATCCACGCTCGTTGGATAGTATACGCGTAGGTAGTGCGAAAGCCGGCGTGAAGACTTCTGAGGTGCGCTCAGTCACTCACTAGTTTGCAGAGATGGCTCCGACCGCTGACAATGACGGGGTGCTTCTGATCATATGGAAGTTGAGAGTGAGAAAGCCGGCCGCTAACCCTGAGGATGCCTCCGTCGTCCAGGTAAGGAGATAGGGTCTGGAGGGAGCGACCTTTTTCAATAGGTTGTCCTTGGCGGAGTTGGTTGATGACGTCATTGAAATCTTGTTGCTGGCTTAACCAAATACATGCAAACCATTCCCGTCGAATATCAGAGGTGGTGATCGTACTCAGTGGCAAAGCAGCCTCGGGGTTGCTTCGACGCAAAAGAATTCCGGCAGCAAGTCATAATTCGGAGCAACCTATTAAGACTGTAAAACCGTTCGATCGGGTAAGTATCGCCGTTCAAGGGCAGCGATGCAGCAAGGCAGGTCAGGTCCGCCGAGTTCTCTTGCAACTTTGGTGGTACAAACGGTCGACGCAGTGGCCAGCTTTCAGCAGGATCTCCCAGCCAAGAGGGCCCACGCCACCACAAACTGGATTGGCCGAGGCTCGCAACATCCATGCCTCTAGTTCCGGCATCGACTGGGTTGTCCGCTGTTGGGACATGATGCCAAGTGGAATCTGGCACGAGTTCCTGCATGTGCTGCTCGTAATTGTCTACGAAGTCGTGACCAGTAGGACCGTCGGAATACAACCAGTGCAACACCACTTGCGAATCGATCCAGAGATGGCAATCCGACAGAGGGACATCAAGATGTTTCGCTGTGAATTGTATCAGTCGTGCGGCTAATAGGGCCGGGCGAAGCTCAAGTCTAGGAATTGTCATTCAGGCTGTTCGGACAGCCGACGACCCTAGACTCTTTAGGGGGGCTAACTTGGTTTTTGCCCAGAGGAGGCTGGTTGTCGCCTGCGAGTCGTCAGTCGATTGGCAGTACACAACGGCCGCCATTGCTCGGCGACTGGCGTCAGCAAATGCATGGAGCTGGACGCGGCTCGTCTTGCTACAATGAACCCAGCGAGGTAATCCCAATGAACCGACTTGTTTCATCGTACTTTGAAAACGTAGCCAGTTACGAGTCCATTGTTCTGGAGTAGGCTCGCTCAATCCCACCTCAATGCACCACAGATCTTGGATGGCCATTTTGGCCACAACAGTGACGGGGGCTAGCCATCCTGCAGGGTCAAAGATCCTGGCCATTTCTGCTGCCTTTTCTACGGGGTCCCAGGCTAGATCAAGTTCGTTGACAGGGCCACCAGGACAGAAATGGAGCCAACTTGGGCGTAGTCTGTCCGCCGGATCTATTCCAGTTAGGAACTCAGGTGAATTTGACACCCACTTCTTGAGTGTGAAGCCCCCCGCCTTAAGCAGAGAGATTAGCTCGTCTCGACGTCGCTGGGCGGACTCTAGGTTGTCAGCCCCACTGAGGAAGTCATGCATGTAAAGCTTCCTCTCAATTGCGTCGACCGCCTGTGGAAAGGGTGCACTATCATCAAGACACAACTGCTAGAGCGTACGAAGGGCGAGGTGTGGTGCACAGGTTTCCCCGTAGGTAACGGTCAGCAGTTGATAGTGCGTGACAGGCTCTTGATCGGAGGGGCCCCAGAGGACTCACTGTAGATGTGTATCGCGAGGTTCCACCCTGATTTTGCGAAACATCATCTTGATATTCGTGCAGAAGGCTATCTTGTGTCTCCGCCAGCGGGTGACGACAACGGCCAGGTTATTCTGGAGCTTAGGGCCCGCGTATAGCACATCATTAAGGCTGCACCCAGAGGAAGTTGGACGCGAGGCATTGAAGATAACTTGGAGTTTGAGACCATCATTGCTACGCTGCCAAATCCCGTGGTGGGGAATATAGTTGGACGTGATGGACCTGTCCTGCAACTCTAGCTGAGAGAGAGGCCGCATGTGGCCCAGCTGAATAAATTCCTCCATGAATTTATGGTATTCAGTGCGGAGTGTATCGTCTCGTTGCATCCGTCTATGGAGTGATTTCAGAGCGGCGTGGGCGTACAAGAAATTTTTGCTAAGAAGTGATAGGTCGTTGCCCTTGATAGGAAGCGGGACGGTGTACCGGCCCGACGGATCTCTTCGGTGGCCAGAAGCATAAATGCGCTCGCATTCAATGTCTCACGTTGACTTCCTGTTAGCCTTGGGTATCTCTTCCATCGCCCAGAATCTTTGCACGAGCCCGACGAGCCTCTCGTCACCAAAGTTGCTCTCGTCCGAGTCCAGCATAGAACAGGCGGAGATGGTCATGGGAGGTGGTTTGATTTTGATGGGAAAGCTCCCAGTTAAGGTCCACCCAAAGACTGTCTTCTGAGCAAGGAGACTTTTGAAATAACGAATCTCAGGGAGAAGAACCTTCCAGTAGATGTTGGCTCCAAGAATGATATCCACTCCGCGCGGAATAGTGAAGTGAGGGTCTGCTAGGGTGAGTTCTAGTTCTACGTCGGCGAGAGTGGAGCCGCAATGAGATGAGGGTGTTATTATTCCAATGCGCTGCAGACCGTAGGCTCGGTTTGCAATTGGTCGAAGATATAGAAATGAGTTCGAACACTATCTGAGTCCATGGGCGATCCGGGCACGCCAGCTACTTCAGTTCGGACTCACTCCGTCCCGCCACCTAGTTTTCGAGAAATGCTGAGACTCACCAGAGTTGCCTCCGAACATGGATCGAGTAGAGCCCATTTTCTCCGCAGCCCCCCGTCGCCGATAAAAATGAGGGCAGTGGGCAGAACGGTCAGTCATGAAGAGGAAGCGTCCTAAAGCGTGGTCGTGGCGAGAGTCGCAGCTGTTTTAGAAATCTTCGCCGGAATTTCTGAGGGCGTGACGCCCCCCAAGTGTTTTCCTGCACCCTCGTGGATCAATGTATGGTGCGATCCGTTGCACGTTCGGCAACTGTTAGCAGACGGGCAGGTTTTCGCTGCATGACCACTTTTGAGGCAGTTAAAGCAGAGTCCATGATGCGTAACAACGCGCCGACGTTCGTTAGCAGCAAGAGCCTTGAAATTCCGGCGTTTACAGGCGACGCAGGGTCGATTGGTTGAGTCGCTGGTAGTAGTAGCCAGGGCTCGGAAGAGTCCTGGTTTCAAAGTGGTACTGCCCATCTTCTTTGATGACCCTGCTGATCGATTCTGCTTCTCCGTCTTGAGAGATTTTAATGTCCGAGAGCGGCGTTGTAGGAACGTCGTCAGTTGTGCAAAGGATGGTGAGGTATCATTATTGGATTTTTCGTCTCCATCGAGTTCTTCCTCCCTCGCGCGTCGAGTTCTAACGTCCATAGCTGCGGATGCTAGAGTGACAAACCAATCGTCCCAAATCTCTATGGGTCGGCCAAGCGTCCGCAACTGGCTTCGATGACTTTCGAGCACGTCAAACAGCTGCTGGATGCCAGAGGCGGACTCATCCTTGAGAAAATGAAGATGAAGGAGCGCATTCAGATGCCCTTGGAGATGTAATCGCTTTTGATCGTAGCGAGATTCAAGAGCTTCCCAAGCTGTGGCGTAATTAGAGCCAGTGATCTGCAGGTGATCCAGAGCCTGTTTGGCTTCGCCCTCAACATGGGTCTTTAAGTAATATAACTTCTCGACGTTATTCAGCTCCGGATCCTGGTCAATCAGAGAACGGAAGAGGTCCCCGAAGGATTCCCAATTTTCCTTAGATCCGTTAAACTGGGGAAGGTTGATTCGTGGAAGTCTCATTGTACCGCGTTTTCCTGCCACCATCATCTACGGAGTGCCGGGGACTGGCGGTTCTTCGAGTCGGTTTTGTTGATCGTAGAGGCGACCCCGACAAGCGATGTAGGCCCTTTCAACCCTGGCAAATTGATTACCCTGGATGTAATCACTAGCCTGCGCCTCCTCCAAGGGCGGTAGCGTCACATGGTTATATGCTAAGTTAGCCCAATATGACTCCAAAAGCTCCAACTGGTTGGTCACGAGACCTGGTGTCCACTCATCCGCGGGTGTCCCGATAACATCCTGGGAGAAGAGCTCGATGGACTCAAGCAAAGCCGTTTGAGCCGAGAGGGTATTTTCTGAAAGTAAATATGCAAGCGTCAGTATCCGTGATTGGTAAAAGGGACCAGGCAGGCCTCGGATGTATTAGCGAAGCATCCGAGTCCCTCCTGCCCCCTCCCCTTCTGCGAGACGGAACAGTTTTGCCCGGGCGCAAAACCGGCCCGACATTTTCCAAGTGTCCGTTCTAAACCCAATGTGGCTATGGTTCCACATGCGGCAGAACCGTGGCCGATATACCGTTAGTGAACCTGGGCCGAGGCGGGTCAGGATATATGTGCACTGAAAAAAAGAAACCGGCAAGGGAGCCGTCTAAAAGTCAAGGCAGAGGGCGCCCCGCCGATCGTGTCCGCCTCTTGTACCAGTCAGGGAGCGATCCCATCCCTTTTTGGGGCAGAAGTCACGGCGAGACGAGCAGTCTGGCCGACGCCCCGAAAAGTAAACGAGAGCGCTCCCTCACTTGCAACACAGCAGCACGAAGCGGGGCTGCAGGCGTACATAACCTCGAGGCAACCTCCGCTGTATACACAAACACAGGTCCCGTGCCATTTTTTTTTCAGTGTGCTAGTGCAAAGGGATCCGGGTGCGAAGTGATCCGAGTGCGATGTGATCCGAGTCAATCTAACATCCGTTTAGGACAGAGCGAGATCACCTGTTTGTGAATGAGGCTGTATAGTGTTGCGAATCGAACACTTCCGTTATTCCCGAGGTGGCCTCAGCTCAACATGCGGCTGAGCTTTGACTCATGTGCCTTATGCAAGACCATAATGAACTCACCCGTGCGTGAGTCCGGCCAAAGTTCCACCGAAGAGCCGCATAAGCGAGGCAAAAGGTGTAGGAAGACCTCAGGAGGCTATGTGACATGCCGGCACTTCGGACAACGAGGAGAGTCGAAGATAGAAGGAAGAGGGAGAGAGCGGGAGAGAGCGAGAGAGAGAGGCGATGCCGCGACGTCAAGCGGCGGGAGCATGCTCACTTAAGCCGCCCGCCGTAAAAGTGCGCAAGAGAGAGAGAGAGAGAGAGAGAGAGAGCGAGGGAGACAGCGGAAGGACGCCTGCAGGCGCCGCGTGCAGCGTGCTCGCGCGAGCCCCAAAAATGTCGCTGTCGCGGGAGAAAAAACGCGGGAAAGCACTGACGCCATTCATCCGACGCGCGGGCGCGAGAGAGACAGAGACGCCGCACAATGGGACGAGAGGGCCTCGTAAGCGCACATAATTATTTATACCAATATTTTTTTAAGAAAAATTTTTTTAAAGTGATCTTTTGACAGAAATATATATATATAATATAATATAATACTAGGAATGTAAAGAAACAAATTCTTTTTTTTATTTCCAATTTATTGTCTGAAAAACATACATAAGCGTTTATGTTTATAATTTCACTCGT
>JAPYZO010002992.1:0-13477 GCA_030522905.1 Torymus flavipes
GATTCGAAACTGAGATTTTGCTGAATAAACAGTATTCTTGATTATTTTTGTTGCTCTTAGTATTCTCAAATATCATATATTAATCCTCTTAAACGATGTTTATCTTTGCTATTTTTAAACAAACCTTTCAATCAACAAAAATCTAGTCGAAATAGTACTATTGCAACAAGTTATGATTATTTTGACATTTGACAGCTGATCGACGTTTTCTTCGAGATAAAAAACTCGTGGTTTTCGGAATATCCGCGCGCAATAATACGAAAAAAAAGGACCAAAATAATTTTCTATTTAAAAAGCCTTAACATTATACATTTGTAACTTTTGCGCGTTATTATTCCGAAACTCCCGTTTGATAATAATTAATTCCATGCTATTAGCCAGGCACAAAGAGGGCGAATTTTCTCATATTAATGCAATATATTTAGACCGAATATGAACGCGCGTCAGTCAAGTCACTCAGCGTGATAATCGGAACATCGGGACAGGCAACTAAAATTCGCTCTCTCGCGCAATAATGAACTCGTTTGAAATCCATTATTTTAATGAAACGTGAGCTTGTACACAAGACCCTCGCCATTTCGCTGATAAATTTTCCAATCATGCGCGTCCATCAGACACGGCACTACATATAAAACGCAAAGAAAAAATCCAAAATCGAAGCAATAAACAACCCTGTATTCTCCACAGGTGCGGAAGGCGAATCGCGACCTCCGCCGTCTCTCCCACCACCAGCGGCGCGAGATCGGCCTGGCGACGATGCTCCTCTGCGTGGTGATAGTCTTCCTGGTCTGCAACATCCTGCCGTTGGCGAGCAACGTCTACGAGAACGTCTACGTGAATCCGCCTACCTGGCTCATCCAGATCGGCAACCTCCTCGTGACGATAAACAGCGGCGTGAACTTCGTCATCTACGTGATCTTCGGCAGGCGCTTCAAGCACCTCTTCCTCAAGATCTTCTGTCGAGTATGTCGCAATCCGGAGACAGGTCTCGACTGCATGGGCAGACCGAGCAGGGCGGAGAGTCCGGATTTCCAGACGAACGAGGACTCGATCGCCACCAACATGAGCAACATCGAGCTGCGCAACTCGACGCGCAGGTTGCACGGTGGTAGCGGCCACAGGCTTCATCATCATGGTAGCAGCTTCTATCATCATCATCATCACCAGAACGATCATCATCATTCGCTGAGACCGAACAATAACAGCTGTAGGAACGGGAGCACGAAATCCTCGGTGTATTATCCGCCCCAGTCGCCGGCGAGGAACGGCGCTAATGGAAGCGGAGGACAGAGAAAGCCGACGGCCGAGCTCGAGGACACGGCTTTCTGCTGACGTAGTAGCAGCCGAGCTGACGACGATGTCACGGTTACCGAGACGCACTGTTGAACCCTCGCGGGACTCTTTGTTGGTTGGGTGCACGCGCATGGATCGAGTTACGCTATTGAGTGTATTATGTGCATACGGCAAAAAGTGCGGAGAAACCGCCCGGGTCGTTAATTTATTTTCAGTTACACGTTGTTATTTCAGAGGGAGAGCCAACGAGATCGACGAAACTCTTCGTTTATCGGATGGATCGCAGGCTTGTGGTGTCGTTTTTTTTTTTTTTGAGACCCGTAGACATTTTTTATTACACTTTTCGGTTTGACGCGATTTGCGAGATTGTACAGGGATGATTTATTACCTTGCTGCTTTTGTGAGTGTAACATAATCTTTAGTTAGAACGAAGCGTATATAATATATAGCTTTATAAATTTTGTAAGAAAAAAAATGAGAAGGAGGAAGAGGAGGAAGAATTGTGTAATTATATAGGTATTATATTATATAATTGTAATGATTACAGCAGCGTTACACTTATCAGTATTATATGCGAAAAGATGACAGCGGTATATATAATAGAGAACGCCGCATAATTTTATCGAAGCCAAAGCGATATTTCATCGACACTGGCTGCTATACGAAGTACATGTATATTTGGAAAATGTTTCGAAAATTTTAGTGAACTTTGGTCTTTTTCAATATTTCGCGATGTTTCGGCAAGAATACGAGATGGGGATCAAGTTATCCATGATGAGTTTTGGAAAACAGGTATATCCTATAATTCATTAAGTATACATTTTCTTCGCGTAGATAAATATATTTGTATACCTATTAGGAAAAGTTGTAAAAAAAAAAGTTGAAAAGATTGTATAGAGCGTGAACGAGGATGATCATTTTTTAATAATGAGCGAATTGTAAAATATCATTATATTTTTTTAAAATTAATGATCGTTACTTTCGAGCGTATCAAGATTGTACATTAGCAAATAATCTTTCTTCCATGTTAAATTTATTTTTTTGAAATTCGTTTTTAATTTACAAATTTTATATAATGTTTATTGTTGTACCCTTCGGTTATATATACTTGAAACCAAAAATTGTTGTCGACAACTCTCTTGTACATTACACAATAAATTCGTGAATATCCTACAATATTTATTAAATGTAACAGATTTTATCCAAACATTTTTGACCTGATGAAGCATAGATAATTATAACGAAATTTACCGTTCGTTTAATATTTTAAAAGCGTTTTAATAAAACGTGTTACCGAAATGTACCTTCTCGTAAAATAATTTCGACCGTCAAAAGACAATGTACCGATAATTTCTACGCGTCATCGATTATTCGTAGTCTCTAGAGCGCTTGTTAATTACTGGTTTGTTTGCCGAAAAAAAAGATTTGTCTACATAAAAAAGCAAACAAGATAATGTTATTCGTTGATTGAGAAAAAGAGAGAGAGAGAGAGAGAGAGTGAAAAGTTGCCAGAGGCCGAAACCTTGCCTGATAATTTAGTATATGAATAATTAACAAATACGTCACCACGTGCTTATAACAAAGTCATTTTTACATACCCCTTTGAGTACCCGTCAATCTTCCCCCCACGTGCAACTGGTCGTTTCAACGATCGCCGCTCAAAGGTGCGGCTTCATCAAATTTCTCATATATATATATATATGTATAAAATACGTGTGCCGTGCACGACGGAGACATTCACGTGGTTAATCGAACATGAATTCTCTGCATTTAGCGCCGAGAGAGGGAGAGACGGAAACGATGAGTTTTAGAGGAAATAATAATAATAATACTATTGTCGACCTCGCATGATTTTAAACAAAGAACGATGTGTGTCTGTGATGTGTGCGTGTATACTGCACTGGGAAAAAGATATTTTCGAACGCGCAGACTACTTTTTGTTGTTCGTATAGTTTTGTCACTTAGACAAAGAATCTTGAATAACTATGAATCTTAACTTGAAACTTTTCATGATTTTGATTCTTTTTTCAAAATCAGTATTTGGGCGACAATATTTAACTTTTATCAAATTCAATCGATTACTGTTAAAAAAAAAACTTTCCCAAAGTCAGTAACATAATTTTTACTTCATTACATCCTCACGTATTTTTGTAAATATCTATTGAATAATTCGTAGAAAATATATTTATTTAAAACGATCCACACCTATGCTATTGTATTTATAAGAAACAACTTGTCACAAATAAATTTTTCAAATGACTATAATACATCCAGCAAGAAAATTCAAAAACGTTGAAATGCCGCTATCAGTCCTTCTTTTTCACATAATCTTATTATTCACGATCAGCCTATTTTTTTTTTAAATTATTCATCGCTACTCATATAGTTCATAAGTGTAGATAATTGAGGGCTAATCATTGCGATTATTTCGAGAGAGTCGAAACGCGGAAGTGCCTTAGATTGGCCAACACTTTTCAAGATCTATTCACTTACTGTCCACTATGATACCAATCTATATCTACTATAGTATACTATCTCCTTCAAGTAAGAGGCAATCTTTAGCACTAAAAATTTAACTTTTTTTACTTCGAATATTTTAAAGGAACCATCGAAGCGAATCCTGCAAAGTTAAAGTCACAATACGTGTACTACCTACGACGATGTTCTTAGATTCTACTGACATGTATGCATTAAATTGGAGTGAATTCACGTTTCGATATTTCGTGTGTAATATCTTCATAAACTAGACGTTTGTATTTATAATATACGTATCTTTATAAGATACGCCGGTATTGAAATGTATAGCAACTTTCAAGGACAATTGCTTTTTTTGTTGAAGAAATTAAATTTTAATATCTTTATAATTTTATTTATGCAACAAATTATATAAATAAATGAAAAAAAAAAATAATGTCTGACTTTATGAATATTACTATACCTATAAACTTTAATTGCTTGCATATTGTAATGAACCCTACAATAATTAGTTCCTATTATATAATTATTTTAACCATTTTAGATAGAAAACCACATATGTTATAATCATTTTCCTTCCGGTTGACCTTGAAAGTTGATAATTATTAATCAATTGAAATGAACGCTTGATATGAATTTATCACAAAACTCCGGGAAGTTTTAAAGAAAAATTGTTGCGTGCTAAATAGCATTTATTGATCCCAATACTACTTTTCCAATTTGATTTATGAAATGAAAGATATGTGAGTAGTATAAACTATCGTCAACGACCATCGTATAATTATTAACGAAAACTTATAAGAAAAGGGTCGAACGCTTCAAACTCTGTACAATAATTAAGAGAAAAATCTTAACTACTGTGGTTTTTCAAAATTTGATAAAATTAAAATGGAAATAATAAAGATGTTTAATTTTTAGTGTATAGATAAGTATATACTCAATGGCTACAAGACTACCTATGCAATTTTGCAAGAAAAATGTATAATTATACCGAGACTGGTACGCAGCATACTCAACGTGCTTCCTTTAAAAATTATTCAACTTTGATAATTAATAATAATAATAATAAAATTATGTGTAATTGATAGTAAAAAAATCATATAGTTTTTAAGGCAATGCTAATTACAATTACAATGTGTATTCAAGACTGTTTATTTTTCCCAATGCGAAACTTTCTTGGATTCAATTGATGGGTATCCTGTATTTCAATCAATCAATGTAATTTACATCCAATGTATATACACCTAAAAATGGATATATATATAACGATCTTAATGTGTTACTTTGTTTAGAATAATAATTTGATACTGAAAAATTCAATATAACCAACTTGGATTATAAAAATAAAATTGTAAATACTGTTTCTTTAATGCTACGCTAGTGTAGTGTGTAAATCTTTTCAAAGCAAATACTTCACGAGACTCGAATGATGAACAATTATTATGACCAATTGTGAATAAAAATCGTTTTAAAAAATGTATCGACTATCCTCATTAAAAATATACGAAAATCAAAATAACGACTTCTTTTATTACACCAAAATTTCGTTCAATTGATAGTTTAAAATCTGTTAAAATACAAAATAATAGACAATAATAATCATCTAAAAATAAGGAATACAATTTCTCTCGTTATAGACTAAAAAAATGTATGTCATCGGTGACCCCGTTTATGACAGCTATTTAATTTTGAAACTGCAACCTATGAAATCTGCTTTCTCATTTAAACTATATAAAAACATGAAATTTAGAAAAAATTTATTGTCATAAACACTATAGATACGCGAAAGTAGTGTAAGTCAAATCTAGGCACGCAGGTTGCAGTCTAGTCAACTTTTTAAAACCTCTACTCTCACTCTATATTTTATTATTTTAGATGATAGCAGACTTTATGTATAACTTAACATTTCAAAAATATATTTATCTTTTTATCCTAGCTGTAATCGATAAAGAAGGTCGCGGCATTAACATTGTGGAACAAGGTACTACAGACACCCTTATTACTTACCGCTGTCATTTATTCATAAATTTGCAGGACGGTGTGTATGCGCGCAAAGCAAAAATAAAAGAACGACAATTTAAGAAACAACGGTTGACTTTTCAATACTTTATTTAACACTTTTCATTCATTATTCGATAAAACGTTCCGTCCGTCTACAGCAATGGCGCTTATCATTATGTAATGATTTTATATCACTTCTCTGAAAAGTATCGACGATTATCTTCTCTCATAATATTGACACCAACTACTTCTTCTTGGGTTTGACCACATTGTACAGGATAATGAGGCCAATCACTGCGTAGGTGGCCTTGGCTACCTGCAAGACGTTTATTACGAGCAATGAATGCGATCAATCCAAACTTTAGAGGTTAGGGGAAACTGTGACTGCTACTGTGTGGATATGCATGTACTCACGTTTGCCCTGCCGAAGTTCGTCTGGCTGTTGAAGTACTTGCTCAGGCCCTTGAGATTTTCAGAACCGGGAGGATCGGCGCCCGACATTCTCGATTTGTCGCGTTAATTTGGACTTTTCGAAAATTTGGCGAAAAGACGACGACGGTTTCGCGCAAGATTGACTTTGGCAGCAGTCAAACCAGTGAATCTTTTGGTCGTCTGCGCGCGCCTGCTGCTCCCTACTCCCCAGTCCCCGGATACGTGCAATCTTTCGTATTGCGCATGCACCAGTCGTATAGCAAAGCGGCAAATACGAAATGCTATAAGTATTACACGATGCTTGTTGCACAAAATTTCGCGATTGTGTACGAAAATAAACATTGACTGCGATTTTTTTTTTCATGACGAGGATTTTGGAAGGCACAATGGAGAGATTTTGTAATCAAAAATAGTTGTTTTATTAGAAACAGTACAAAAATATTAATTTTCTATACGCACGCTGATAATTCGTAATAAACATATTTATCTAAACTTTTGTTAAAAAAAAAGAAATAAAAAGGATCTATTTACAAGCCTCTTATGGATATCAAAAATAAACCTATTTTTTATGCTCACTTAATTCAGTTATTTATCCAATTTTAAATTAATAAGAGAAACATTTTTTTTAAATCATTGAGATGCTGATTTCAGTGAGCGTTTGAAGTGTTTATATTGAACTAGCAGATTCTGTAAAAACACAAGATATTAAGTTTAATGTATAATTCTCATGAAGATTATCAAAACTAATATATCAAACTTACCAATACATCATATAATATTTTATTGTTGTATTGTTCAAACAATACGTTTTCAAGATCCTCCTCTCTACATTGTTTCATCAGTCTATTTGCTTCTTTAAGCATTTTTGAATTTAGAAAGTCAAGTTTTACTAAAACTTGTAATGTGCTTTTTAAAGGCATTAGAAGGATAGTAAAATTTGCAGCTATTTTATTTTCTTCTCGAGGTGCCTTCAATTTGCTTCTAAAAAACAAAATTTTAATGAATTAATTATATAAATAAGATGTCTTACAATTAAATCCTTATTAATATTATTACTTACTTATCCAATTGGGAGAAAAGTTGAGGATCATTTACTCTAGTTAACTCTTTGAAATTAACTTCATATTCTAAAATTTGAAGTAATTTCACCATTACTCTTTGGTCCTTCAAATTAGTAAAAGCATCTACAAATTCACTTGTGGACACCCAGCCCTCATTATCCAAGTGAAACATATGAACTGCTTTTCTTTCACATCTATCGCTGAGATCTAAAGGAAATAAAATAAAATTAATCACCTATAATTAAATTTAAAATAATAATTTTTTAAACAATTTACTAACGTATTAAAGTGAACACAGAACTGTTTGAAACTAATGTGTTTAATGTAGATGATGATGATGAATTATTATTCTCATTACAGATTAGCGACGTTAAAGTTTTCGTAGTGTTACGTTCATTTGAATTTTTTAGAAGGGTAGAGTTTCCATTCAAAATCTTATTGCCATTTACTTCTGTGTGATTAATTTGAGTTTCAGGTTTTTTAATATTTGAATTGGCAAAATTTGATGGATACTTAATATTAATTTGCTTTGATTTTGGCAAATTCGTTTGCAATTTTATTTCAAGTGTACCATTGTTGAAACAGACAGAAGAATCACAGTCAGAATCATTGAATTCTTCTTCTTCTATTGTATGAAAATCATGATTTGATGAACGTGTAGAATGCATTGATGATCTTCGTTCAACATATTCGCCTGAATATGAATTAGATTTTACAGGACCATTATAATTATTATTTTGTTGAACTGATTTGTTTTCAGCGTTCTGTAGATGTGATTTTGCAGATTGTATCGTTGATCTATAATCCAAATCGTCTTTGACACTTTTCTTTTGATATACTGGTTCATTTTTAATGAATTCTGTTTCAAAATATTTATCATTCTTCATTTCTGAAATGTTCACTTTAATAGAATTTAAGTTTTTATTAAATTCTGCAGTGAATTTCTGAATATTTTCTGGATTAGATGTCTTTGTATTATATTGATTTTCAACGTATTCACCACTTTTCTTTACAATTTTTGTATCAAAATTATTATTAGTCTTATTAACTGGCATGTTCAGAAGAATAGCTTGGGTTATAGTATGAGTTTGTTTCATTAGATCCGTATTTTCTTTCAGTAAGGTTGCCACGTTAAATGGTTCACATAAAGAATCTATATAACAAGAACTTCGATTTGAACTACTAACCGAAGATACTTTGTGATCAACGCATTCCACATCGCTACTCTGAACCACGCTATCTTTACTTTTTCGGCGGTTAGCTAATTTTTTGTGCTCATCTCTCACTTTCTTTAACTCTAATTCATCATACATAGATAACTTGTGAAGTGGAACAGCATTTATCTGTCAACAAATGAAATTAATAAAAGGTTCATTTGAAATTAAATAATTAAATAAACATATAAAATAATAATTTTTGGGAAAAATATTCACTGTGTAGTAAAATAAAAACTTAATAAATAAAAAACTAGAACTTCATTTTCAAAATTTGTTTATTTATACAAATATTATAAGTTTTACAAACATCATAAAAATTAAATTAAAAAATAGTTGTCAATATTTTTAATATACTTTCATAACACAAGTAAGATTTTTCCCAAAACTAATAACATGTTTCACGACAAAATTATTGCAAGGCACGTTATCGACGTAACACGAGTAAGGTTTTCCGCAAACCTAATAACATTTTTCACCACAAAATTATTGTAAGGCACGTTATCGAGGTACACTAAACATTTAATGCTTGTAACGCATTTCAACATAAACGATATTTTTTGTAATTCTTTAATATTACAGAAAGAGTAAATAAGTCAAAACAAAACAGCATGATATATATATATCAAAACTGAAAAAAAAAAATTAACATAAAACCAGTTAAAAATAATAATACTTTTAAAACAGCATTCAATTAACTCAAGTGTTTTCTCTCAAAATTCTTAAAAATTAAAAAAACTAAAAGTTAAAATATTTATTCTCAAAATTCTTAAAAATTAAAAAAACTAAAAGTTAAAATATTTATTTTTTTCGATTTCTCAAAATAAAATTCATAAAATTATTAAAATTAAATTACATTTTTGGACATCCAAGAAAAATGAACATTTATAATTTAACATTCATTTATAATAATGGACAAGGTAATAAACTTTATATTTATTTTTTTTTTCAATAAACTAAAACTTTTAAATACATTTGTAAGTACTGACACTCAATTTTTTTAAGCGATTAATTATTGAATGACTACTTGATAAAGATGCCTTATTTTTATCATTTATTGCCTTTGACCAATCAATGGGATTCATTCGACCATGACCCCCATTGTCACCATGAAAATCGTCATTATCACAAATTTTATCATCAGTATGGCTAACTTGTCCATTATTTTTACAAAAATTATCTTTTTCCTCATTTGATGATTTTAGTTCTATAGAAGAATGCAAGTCTTGCACTGTACAATTATTGTGTTTTTCCTTACAATCCTTACTAGAGTTACTTTGGTTTTCATTTATATTAAGTAAAAATTTACTTGCTAATTTCTTGTATCGATTAAACGGATTATCCAAAGGAAAAATTTTTTTTTCTTCATTTTTAGTTGTAGATATAAATGCAATCTCATCAAGTGATGAAGAGCAATCAGATAAATTTGAAAATAATACTTTATACTTTTCTAGTACTGCCTTTTTCTTCAAGTAACTACCACTACTTTGAAGAGAATCACTTGATTTTATAGATTCATTTTGAGAATCATGGTCCTTTCTTTGAAGACACTGTTGATAATGGTGGAAAGCAAAATTATTTTTTATACTAACCATTTTTCCAAATTCTGCCCAATGATGTTCCACCATCCAATCATTAATATGAACATCCACTTCATCATCACTAGTATCTGTCAAAGTTACCATCATAGTATTGTTCTATAAAATTTAGAAGAAAAAAAATTAATTTTCAGACAAAGTATAAGAGATTTAAAAAATTAAATATAATATTTACTTCTTCATTAACATTGTTAATAAACGCAATCAAAGGTAGTTGCCATACTCTATCCACAAAGCGATTGTAAGCTTCATTAGACCACTCGGTACTTCCTATTGGTCTGATGTTGTATAAACCACAAGCTATTGCTTGAGCAGGTAGTGCAGAAAATTTTTTATTGAGGAAGTACAAGTCATTTGGGTTATATGTTCTTACAGTACCATAATCATAAAATGCAATCTACAGTAAAAAAAAATAATAATTAATGTTACTTTTTTTCTTATATATTTAACATAGTTAAATAGAAAAATAAATATTAACTCACAACAACAAAACCATCTGGCTTAGTTTTATGGACTATTCCTCTATGCCACATATTAGCATAAGTACAGGCTACATTTAATCCTGGTTGTAAAACAACTTGAGGTATTTTGTATGTATCAAGATCTCGATTAGAATAGAATTCACTACAGAAAAAATAAATGTTGAAATACCAATATAAACATTAATTACTTAATTAATAAATATATAATATAAATAAATAAAATTTTAAATTTCACAATTATTTACTTACTGTAATTCACGCATGAGAATTTCAATTTTCTTTTTATTCTTTCTTAATGTAATCCAAAAGAATGATGGAGTAAATATTTCTGGCAGGTTCACTTCAATATACTCAGCCCCTACCAAACTGGAAACATTTATTTGATCGACAGTCTCATTTAAAGTCATGACTCCTTCAGGTATTAATGTACGAGTTACTTCTAATGACTAAAAAAAGAAAAGTTTCTTTAGTACAATTTAAAAAAGTTATAAAATTTTCATTAAAATTAAAATTTACCAAATTGGTAGGAATAGCCTCAGGCTCATTTGCCATGTAATCATCAAAATTATAAAGAGAAGCCAAAGTTTTGGTTTTATGATCTTTTGTAGAGGAGTTAATTTTTTTTGCATCTATGACCATTTGTCTGTTAGTATTTGGGGGCTCTACTATTAAAAAAATATTTGGTAATGCAGCAACAAATTCAGTAATACTATTAAATCCCATTTCATTGTACTCTAAGTTAAGATTATATTCACTCTTATATAAACTCGGAAGCTCTGAACACCAAATTCCTTCTGGATGTTTTTCTATCAATTTTTGTAACCGTATCTTAGTTCTCTCTTTAACAACTTCATCACCATTGGCTGACTGTGTATTTGCTGACTCCACTGGTTGTTGACCATGTTGATCATCACTGAGTCTTCCATTACAATTTGGAGTAGTACTCTGCTGCTCATCAATTACGTTACGATTACAATCATTGAAAGCAGGTGGTTGCACATACTTATTTGGCATAATAGTTTCTGACTTAAAGTCATTTGAGTAAATAGGTTGTTTAACAGTATTATTAATAGGAACAGGTTGCTCAACTGAATTATAAATATGTACAGGTTGCTGATATGTATTATGATTATTAACAGATTTATATATAGAATTTGTTTCCATTGGAGGCTGTTTAACATTTGCATAAGTCGTCCTCTGCTCTTCTCTTGCTTTAGTCAGTTCATCTTTAAAATAAATGCCATCAGCCTCAATGAGCAGCAAGTAAGACAGACCATTCAAATTCTTGGTCAAATGTTGTATCGTGTACATAATATTTCTGCCTATACGTTCTCTTACTTTGGACAAAATGTCAGCCTTACGAATACTCTGACCTGGCCTACGACCAGGAGCATACTTCATCTGAGAGAGGACTGCGCTCACTATGTCATCAGACACTGGACTGCTGTAATTCATCGGCGGTCCCGCAGAAGTCTGATAACGCTGATAATTTTGGCGAGGTCTGTAAGTGCAAGTAGACTTGCTCCTCTTCGGTGGCTTCTTTTGTCGGGCGACCAAGGAACTGACGTGCCTCGTTTTATCCGTGTCGACGTGATAGACGCAGAGTTCACCGTCGCGATTGTAACGCATGTACAGGGTATCGGGCATGCTCTCGAGAAATCCGTCGAGGGTACTGTAATTGAAGTCGCGGTAGGGTATGTTCCGACTCTCCATATCCCTGTACATGCCATTGAGCTGGCGTACCGTGGTATCGCGGCTGCTGGCAGATATTAACAGCGAACGCAGGATCGACTTGATCTCACGGAGACCGGCGTCGTTCGTATTTGCAATAACCGGCATTTTTCCGTTTAATCGATTTTAAAATTTACAGAAAATTACACTCGTTACCTCGTTCTGTTAATGTAAACAAAGAACCTCACCTCTACCTGTGCAATGAATATCTCAAATTGTTTTATAAGGTGGCCACATTTCGCACGACAAAAAGTCTTTAGCACCATGCAAAGCACGCGCTTTTAACTATGCCTTTGTTCCCGGCGTATTTAGTACACGAGGTAACGCCACACACAACAAATGCAGGTGCGGCGTGCGCGCGCGCACTTGACTCTTCTATAAGAATATAATCTTTCCTTTCTTCCGCCGGCTTTTCTACCCTTTTTCTTTCTTCCTTGTTGCAGGGCTGTCCTTTTTCTCGTAAGGCTCACCTGACTCACCTCCTTATCGGTGAGCCGCCCGACACACGAGACACGACTGACCGCTGTCCGTAATCTGCGCACCCGCCGATACGAAACTTTTCAAATACAAATCTTTCCTGGAAACAAACACCGGCGCGCAAGCATGCGCCGACGATCAGGAGAGAGACAGCGACAGTGGTGGGGGAGAAAATGAGACCCACTATTTGTTATATGGCGTTGCCCCGTTGCTCTGATGGGTGAAGCAGTGAAGGACGAAAGTAGTGGGGGAAGAAAGAGAGACAGAGAAAAGCGAATGCTGCGAACTAAGGCCCGCGCCTGCGCACAACGAACGCCTCTTCCCCTATACAAGCACACGCGCATGCATGTTGTACTGTGATTACATATCACATATGTATAGTATAATGTATATCTATATTATCTGCTACATTTCATACACATACGCGTGCGTGTGACGATAATCATGCGCGCACGTGAACCTTATCGGCCGGCTGCACCGAGCCAGCACATGATGCACTTATTCAAACGAGAGAGGCGGGCAGCAATCGCAAATATATATAGGAAATGAAGTAAGTATAATGCCCATTAGAGGCCTGAGCCTATATGCACGCTCTGCAAACCATGTTGCAAACAACTCGTGTTGTATTGTCAATCAATATGATCTATCACATAGTCTTCGCTTATTCTTACGTATTTTTTATGCATTTTTTAGTCTTTTTGTTGTTGTCTCTT
>JAPYZO010002994.1:0-22711 GCA_030522905.1 Torymus flavipes
GGAAACACGAGGTCCACGCAAAAATGGAGTTACGTAGATGTGCGACACAAAGCAAGTCGATTATATAAAAAAAGTCTTAAACCTAAATAGTCGGGGCACGCGAGGTCCACGTGAAAGAGGAAGACTTAAGAATTCAAGAAACTTATAAGTTACAAATACATTATAGGTTTAAATGACAAATTTAAAATTTGATTTTTCCTGCCATATGTGTGCCGTCGGTCAGAGTCTAGTTCGCACACCGCCGCTAGGCGGTATAAACTCTCCCGCTAGCCTCACGTACCTAAGTAAGCTGGCTTGAGGGGATATAGGAGTCATCAAATACCGAAGTTTATTGAGTTACTAAAGACGCCTTTGTGTAAGAGTTCAATAATTGTTTTTATTTAATTAGTTATTAATGATTATTTCGATAAATTATTACGATTAGAAAATCTCAAGTTATTTTCAAGACAAGACAAGATTCTTTAAAGACAATACAATATATGAAGATTAATCATGCTAGAAATCTTTGTAACTACCTGATATTTATACTCGATGATGGGCTTCACTTTGTATTCATCAGTCTTCACGACTTTGGATTGAAATGCCAATAACTAACATGCAAAAATACAATAGTTATCTAAATTTAAATAAGTAAAAATGGTAAATAGATGCAATGACTTCCACTTATTTAAATAAGAGTACGATTTTACACTTATTGGAATTTACCTAGATCTTATGTACACAAAACTTCATGTGTAGTCACCGAAACGTCGACACGCCGAATAAATAATACCTATGCTTTATGTACATTCGCTATGCCTATTTTAAAAGGTTTTAATACGCTTTTTACTTTCTTAAACCTTTTAAAGCACATATTCACGGTGCATTTAAGACCTCATATCAATCATTTCCCAAAGGCACCTCGCTGCCGTACAGTCGTCAACAGATTGTCAGGCTGTTAAAATAGAAATAGATATACACCACGGATCATTTAAATATATCGTAAACCATTTAACAATGATTTATCAGCCTTATTATCAAGATGCAAAAGCCATAACCGCAATACGCGTATGCTGCGATAACATTCCAGCCGCAGCGCACATTCTTCATTCTCATAATAATCTACTAGAAGTCCAAAACCAACAACCACAGATGCAGCTCTTATCGAAACGAGAAACAAACGGCAATTACACAAAACAATATCAAAACGTTACTCAACAACAGTTACAACCCGACGATTAGCCTCCATACCTCTTAGCATCAAACGAACCGCATATATTATATCTTTCTCCTGCGCCGCATCCTCCCTTTGTCGGCTCTGCATATACTCTTTCACAACTTACACAGCATCACATAGGGAGATCATGAAGCAGCCTAGATAAAGCGGCGACTTACTCCTGCCGAGCTGCCGCATATAATTAAGATCCGCCTCGTCGGACTCGTCGCTGCATGCTCTCCGCTCCTCTACTACTAAAGGCCATTTTACACGGCAAATCAATCACGCGTGCTCGCGAGAGGCTAATCGCCACGACCTTCGTCGCTATGCGCTTGATGGATAAGCGCACAGCGCGTGTATGTGATTTATGCTTTTTCTGCTCTCTCTCCGTCTGCGATTACATGCGCGATTATTTGCTCGTGGAGACAGAGACGGGGACGAGAGACAAGCGGTTTTGGATGGTATGGGGGAGAAGATGATTGTTTGATGTGCGTGTGTGCAAGTGTTGTGGCGTTATATAGCGGTTCATGACAAATGAGGTAATTGATTGATTAATTGCTCGGGGGTAATAGAGGAGTCGCCGGTAGACCGTGTCGATGAGCGATCTGTGATCTGTGATGATTACATTATTTAGCTATTACGAGATGGATCCTGGTCGATGATATAATACAAAGAAACAGCTTTTTTTATATAATAAAACTGTAATTGATGCATTGGTTGGTATCTCTATGGTTTCATTTTTAAATCGTGATTAATAACTCGCGCGCTAAACAACGCTGTAATTATTAGAAAATGTTAACTGCTTCATCGAAATGATTTCCTTATGCTAAAGGTCCCGCTGATTATTGCAAAAGATAAACCACTACGATTTTTATCCGCAAAGAGTGCGGCGATTGCAAATCTTTCAATAATTCCATAATTACAAGGTAATATACCAGCACCGTTTATTTACACTTTAATTACTCCGCGGACGCCGTGTATACCTCTTACCTCGATACTTTATTTATAGACGCCCGATCAAACAAAGCCCCATGCAGCCGCGAGTGATTAATTCAGCCGCGGCGCGCTAATCCCCCTTTTTTCCTTCCGCCTCTCTCTATACATACATACAAATCGGCGATCGGCTACCACTCTCTCACACACTCCGCGGCAATCAATCACTTTTTCATTACTCGAGATTTAAGCTAATTAATGAATCGCCCCATGACCATTTGTACATCTCTCCGTACCGATTCGTCGGCGGCGCCCCACGACGAAACAATCTCACGCTCGCGCAAAATTCAGGTACGCCATCCCCAATGCCGATATCGGTTAAAAAAAAAGCCGATGATTAATCGCGCGCGGCAATTACGCGGAGAGACACTTCTCCGCCACCGAAAAATGCGCTTCTCTCTCTCTCTCTCTTTCTCTGCGCGCGCGCCTTTTTCGTCGGACCGTTAATTGCAGCTCGCGCGCGCGCTATACTCTCATTTGCATAGACGTTTTCTCCGGCAAACTCGTTCGCGAACGCTCGCTCGCCTTTCAATCTTAATGATTCGCTCGGGAAAATTGTTGTTTATCGCACTGACAGCGGAGTCGTGAGGCTTTTTTTACCGGGGGTTATCGCGAAATCCATATAGTAGCGCCGCGTATTACCTTGGAAATATGGCACACGCGCGTGTGCGCCTGGTTCGTACAGCGGTGACTATACGGTGACTATCGCAAAAACGCCTCAAGTCGAAGTGGGTATGTGTGCAAATCGGGTTTTCTTTGTTTATGATCAGGAGGGGTATGAGTAAGCGTTTTGTTTTTTCTCGGTACACGGAGGTTGTTTTTGGAGTGTAACGTATTTGAATGTGTGTCAAAGGGTAGAGGAGATGTCGAGGATGTTTTGATATTCCTGCGGACAAAGAAGATTCTTGGGATGTTCGAGAGTGGATGTAAAGTTTTAGCACTTTGCTTTTGATATTCATGGCAGGGAATCAATGATATCAAAATACTGCGTATGAGGAGTAATAAAAGGACGCGGAGACAATTGGTCATTTTCTAATATAAGGAGACGATTCTCAGAAAGTAAACTTATATGATAGAATAAAAAAATCTTTAAATCTCAGACTACGACTTTAACAGAGTCTATTCAATGTACGATAAATACAAGACTATAATGATTATCATAGAATAAAGCGCGACCATCATCTACCTTTTTATGGCCCACCACACCACCCAAAAAAAAAAAAGAATCACCGCCACCTCAAAACATGCAAAGTACCCGCTATGCTTTCCAAAGCAGCGCCCTTAAATTCCCGCTCCTTAGCGCTTGTAAAATCTCTCTCTCCTCTCTCTCTTCCTACCTCCGCGTATAACTACACTCGCGAGAGAGATCCTCGGCGACGACAACGACCGGCTCTCTCCCTCCTTTTTGCCCTTATCTCTTGTTTTGTGCGCGCTGCGGCGACCGCGAGAGCGCGCACTGCCTCTAATTTGCATAAAGATTCCCTCTAAACTCGCGCGACTTGTCGCGCCGCGCGCGAATTCAGTTCCGTGGCAGAGGGGAGCGGAATTTATAATGGCCGGGCGATTAGAGTGACGAGAGGTGCCGCTGAGATAAGGTGCATCGAAACGGTCGTCTTGGGGAAAGAAAGAGGCGGTTTCCCGTGGTTCGAAAGCAGGAAGAAGTTTTTTTGTTGTTGCCGTACGTGTGGGATTGTTGGAAGTTTATTGGATTGTCGAAGGAGGGAGTGAAGACTAGGTTATCTATTCTATTGAGTGGTTTTTATAAGTTTGGAATGATATTTACGAGGTAGTAGTTACGCGAGAGAGAGAGAGTAATTTTGGAAAATATGCTGGTAGGTAATAAAATGTTAACGTCGAAAGCATCGTGTATTAAGTGTCGGCAATTTCTAATCAAGTGATGAAGAGAATAATTATGAATCGACAGGCGCATTATTTATAGCTTATGTGTGAAGCGTGATTACTGTCTTCCTTAAATTTTCATAAAAGAATATTGCGTAATTAGAAACGCTTTCCTTCGCGGGTGGCATCGGGAAAACCGAATATCTCAATCACGTTCCATATACAAGATTGAGAAAACATAAAATTTTAATCATTCCGCGTGCTAACAAGCCAAAATAATGTCATAAATTAGTATACGGAAAAATCATAAAAGTAGATCGACGAGACCGAAAAGTCGCGGCGGCGGCGCGATCAAAAGCGCCAAAAACTGCGACCGTAATCACATGCAAACGTCGTAAATAAACTTTGCAGAAACTGTCGTGCCTATGTAGCGTATTCAACGAGCTTATTAAAATCCGTCAACGCATCATTTCTGATTGTAAATAATCGCGTCTCATTAGATTATTCGCGATTCTACGAAGACAGGCGACGGCGATTAACGGAAAATTTGAATAAAGCTAAACGATGCGTGTCGCGTCATTGCGCGTGTGTACGGAAAAATAACAAATGAAGTGATGATGACCAGACCTACAGTGGAGACGCGGATGCTCGTTTTCGAGTTTGTCTCTTGATTGAAAATCTTATTAAAGCGGCGAATGTAAATAGAAGTGGAGACATAATTTCAGAGTGGCTTTATATAAAGCTATGTACGTAATACATTTTAGGATTTAATTAAATTGCTTGATGAAATATTTTGTAAAATGGCATAAAACGAATATAGTATATTTTGAATAACTAATTAGGAGACATTCCATATAGGTACTTTTAAGACGTGCCATCAATTTAAACTACATTTTATCATCTCACTTATACTATTACGAAAAGAAGCCGTTTATAAATATACTGTTTATTATTTAAATGTAATATATAATAAACATTTTAGACCGTTAGATTTAATAAAATTTAGTATAACACTTTGTTCAATCCGGCTTGATAAACGCAGCAATAACATTAAAAATGCTTTCTCTTAGAAATCAATTAAAATAGACAGCATAGTAAAAATACACCGATACGTTAAAAATAAAACCAACTCCGAAACATCTCATCGTACCGCGCACCAAACATGAAATTCCATATTCCTACACACCGATTAACCGCATCATGATTATCGCGATGACTGATAAAGAGGTCATACTTGCCCGCGCGACAACTAGACGGGCGCGAAGACAGGCCGCGGTTTGTATGTACACGCGCTTCTCCCTTTCTACTCTTCCTCTCTCCCCTTCCCATCCAGCAACGACGATATTTAACAGGCTTGTAATTGTTTTGCACGCGCACATGTACCCGCTCGGCGAGATTCTGCATTCTTGTCGAACAGGACTACTCTCTCTCTCTCTCCCTGGTAGTAACCGGGCGCATAGATACACAGCGCGTAGAATGGATACATCGATAGAGCGGAGGTGCGAGGAAATTTTACGCGCGAGCGTGTGAGCAAGGATGTGAACACGGTGCTGTGTACGCGAGAGAGAGAGAGAGAGAGAGAGAGAGAGAGAGCGGAATTTGTGGGGGCTAGTGCTACACGTATGTACGAGCAGGTAGGTATACGGTGTGCGCATGTGGTAGCGCCGATCGCACGTATCGATAAGGAGATGGGAGGAGGGGGAGGGAATTGGTTATGGCTGGGTTTGTTGTGGAACGAGGAAAATATTTAAAAATTATGGGATATTGGCAGGAGCAAAGGATATAGCTTCTCGTGTTGTACGAACGAATTTAAAACACTTGTATATATGCGGCTTTATTTTCTTGTGATACAAGAGGTAAAGTAGGATGTTTTAATACAGAGATGGATAAATAAACGTGGTATAACAAGTGGGATTATGTGCTTTTCTCGGTGAGCAATATAATGCGCTTTTAATTGAGTAGTCGAAATCTGTTGCCACAATTATTTCTGATCTATGAATCAGCTCGTTTTTATTTCTTTTTAACGAAGAGGCCTAATTTACAATGAATGGAGATACTCGAAACAGATAATCTTCTTAATTGCCTATTTATAATAGCCATTATTTTTCAGCTACACGGCAACTCTCGACGCTATTTCCGCATATCGAATCAGCAATCTCCTTTAAGCCGATGATCAAACTCTATGAATAATCAATCGACATCCAAATCCGCTTGACAACTAATCGGCGCACTCGAGACCTACGCCTTAGCAAACATCACGTCACGTTATATAGCACCGCACCGATCAACTAGCTATACTTACAGAAGAAAAGAATTTACGATCCAATAGATTTCGCGCCGCGGCGCCTCGACAAAATGAGCGCGTAATAATAAGCTAAACAGCTTGTTAGCCCTAATTAGTCGTAAATCACTCGGTGCGCAGCGCGGGAATTAACGGGTGCACCTCGCGCGCACCGTCAATATATTTCTACGCTGCGTCGTCCAACAATGCGAGCGGTATACGCACCGCGCATATATTTCGTGTCTGATTTACGCTGTAAGTAGCTTCCTCTAATTCCTGCCTCTCGTTGGGAGCTGGTATTTATAAGGCGAGAAGTTCTAGAACTGTACGTGTGTTCTAAATTTTACATATATAGTAGGTAAATTATAATCATTTTAAAGAAGTGCCAATTCTTTTTATTACTTTAAAAAAAAATAATTGGCCTCTTTTTAAAGCATTGACAATTATAGCTTTTAAGATAATCTGTTAATTAGACTGTTAAACCAAAAGTTTTAAGAGCTATGTATATTATTTCTTTCTATCCATTAAATTTGTATATTTTTAAAAATTATTATTGTTATATTTTAATTATTCCAATTTAATTTTTATTTCTGATTCTTGATTTTCTTTATGAATGATTATAGAAATTAATTTAATTTTATTTATTTTTTTAATTATTCTTGATAAAAATGTTAAAGTTGAAAATTTAATACATTAATACATTAATTGAAATAAATTTAAAATAACAAGTTTTCGAAATTTAATTTCGATATTAAATTTAGATTAAGTATCATGAAAATCATATATAGATTATAAACACATACTTAATAATCAACGTTCTTCCATAATGACTTCAAGCATTCGCGCACATACTACTTATACAAAATAATCAAACTCCCACAAATTAAAAAATAAATCGACGGATCGTCCCTGATTCACGAATTACAATAAATAACCAATGTAATTTCTTCTTTCCCCGCGCGGTCCCACCACCAAATAAAAGCGAATATTTAGGATTGTGATTTCGCGCTAATTAAGGGCCCCAGACATCCGCACACACACACACACACACACACACACACATTTGCCGTTTTTTGTCTCCTCCTTTTAGCTTGTCCAGCAGCAAACCGAAGGGAACCACTCGGGCCTAATAAAACGAGACGCGCGCGTTCGGCACGCGATATATTTAGAGGCTCGAAACTCCTCCGACACGGCTAATTGTCACGCGATAATGAGGGAGGATCATCCCGGTGATCCATTTCAGCGCCGGCGGAATATATATATGCAAATGTAAATTGGGCTCGGTGTATGAGTTAGACACGTCCTATTCCTTTTTTTATTTCGCTGCCACCACTCTACTCTACTTTTTGCATTTGTCATCGCGCTCTCGCGCCGAATAACGAGCGATTTCTCGATCGCAGAGTGAGATAAAACGCGTCCGGAGCAAGCTGCGCGCACCGTAAATACGCGTAAATATGTTCTAAAAGGACGCCGTTCCGAAGCTATATCGGCAAGTTTTAATTTTGCTCGGGTGAATATTGCATTTAAATGGGTGATTTTGATAAATAAGAGCTAGCTGAGAGATACGGGGAATTTCGTTATGGATAAGATAGAGCTGCGCGTGCGTAGTGTAAAGTAGCTTATTTGAGACTTTTTTGTATAGTTAGTGTCGTTTAAGTTCCAGTTTTGGTTAAGAAGTTTGCGGAAATTTAGTATTGTGGGAATCAATAAGAAAATTTATTCAAAATATTATCGGTATAGGTGTTATTTACGGGCTGGTCGGATCGAAGAAATGCTGATATATGATTTTTCAAAAAAGTTTTATATTTTTACAGACAATAAGTTTATCTCTAATTTTAATAGTTTTATATTAAAATTTTATGTATGAATAAGACAGCTGTTCAAAACAATAGAATTAACAATCAATTTCTGCTAAACTGGTCGATTCAATTAAAATTAACTTTCGAAGACATTATCGAATATAAATAAGCACACAATTATATAATAACTCGTTAATATTTATTTACATATGTATACTTTAAGCTTCATAATTCAATAAAATTCAAGACAAATATATTGGCGAAGCCATACTTCCCCGAACCGAGTACTTCATATTTATACTTCTTTAAAATCTCCGAATACAAGCGATACCGATCTCCCGAGCCCCGCGTCACTTTCCCGAGCATTCCACCCTCGATCTCGTCGAACCAATTTATAACCCCCACCATCTGCGAGAACGAAAAAAAAACGTCAAACTCGCGTTCCAACGTCCCAATTTTTTTTTCGTCGCGCTGGTACACGAAACGACGACACATATCCCTCCTCCCCTAAAAAAAGGACGCGTATACAACGAGGGCGAAAAAAGCGCGTCACCAGCAGCACTGCGCAACGTTATCACCGGCCATTTTCATTAAGCCAATGCTGCTGCGTCGTCGGCTGGGATATTGGCAATACCCCGCGCGTATATACCTCTTGCCCGTAAGAGGAACGAGCTTCAATCTATATGTAAGTGAGGCTCAGCCGCGCGAGAGCCTCGGGGCCTCACAAAGTGGAGGTCGTCGCGAGATAAGATCTCTCTTGCAGAGAAGGAGGAGGAGAGAGGAAAGCGTCGGTAGCCACGGGAGCCAAGGCATAGATCATATTAATGGCGGGAGAGAGAGAGATGCAGGTACAAGAGAGTGAAGGACGAAAAGTCGGCGTTCGCGCGTTGCTGAAAACGGGGAAATTAATTAATGGATGGGTATATACCCGGAGTTTTCGTTAATTGCCCAGTCGACGAATTAGGGATGATTTACCGATAAGGGATGAGGTTGCCGCGCGCGCGATCGCGCACTTAATTTATGAGCCGAGCTGACGAGCGCGAGGGGGAGTGAGAGAGGTAGCTACCGGAATGTGGCTTATCAGCGGCGAAGCGACGAATTTCGAGTTTTATGTACTTTTAAGATGTTTACATGTGGAAATTGTGTTGTTTAGAGTTAGAAAAAGAATGTGTATTGTATGTATAGATATATTAATTATAGAAGAATGGAAAAGATGGATTTATTGGTCATATATACAATAGATTATATGCAGAAAGTGAAAGGATATATTTACGTTTGATTTGCAGTTGAGTATATGAATAGTTGGCTAATGATCGTCTTGGAACTGCATATTATGAGTTGATTATAATCAAATTATTATAGGTATTTCTATGCAATAAATTAGAGTCATCAACGGTTATTGGAATCTCTAAGAACGACACCAACTGGTACTTTCAGAAATCACGTTATTTTATCCAACTATACATTATTAATTCCAAATACCTAGCTTTCAAGCATTTATTAATAAAACTGTTTTTCAATTATACCCCCAATCCCTACATTTACACTCGAATGCGGGGAAAAAAGCGTATAATTCCTTGACAAATGGCCGAAAATCCCATGAATCAAGCAAGTCCATAGAAACACACGCAAACATTAGCGAAACATTAGACTATACAGCGGGGCTAGAGACGCTACCATACGCAACCACCGCGATAAAGATCGATCGGCAGCCTGCACAACGCGATAGATCATCGACACTGCATTCTTGCGCGCGCCTTTTCCACGCCCGAGGCTATATACACCCGTCCTTGAAAACCTATACCCATTTTCCCGCGCCTGAAACACGTTAATATCGATCATCGTCCTGTCAAATTATACGCCGCGATAAGAGATGGAGCGGCGTCGATAAGGCGGTGGTGGCGGAGGAGAGAGCATCTCGCGATATAAAGGAAATTATTTTGATTCCTATACACGACGCGGCGCTGATCGATGCGTCGGGTATCGATTTATATTATATGTATGAGGATGCGCCCGCTGTGTGTCATTGCCGGCATTGAATTAATAAGCGGGGAGACGGTGCGCGATTCGATATTTCACTGAGCCGCGCGTGCGTATAGGCTTTTATTAGCGGGGAATACGTCGATTTTTAATGAACGATGCTAATTGAATGCGCTCGGCGGTTGCGGCTTTCTATTTATGGGTATTTTGCGGGTAGGAATCGAGAGGTTCGGAATAAAGATGACGGAGTGGTTAGAGAGTTTGCGGATGCCCGCGTTGCGGCGACGGCACAGTTTGCGGATTTTACGTCGCCTGATGAATCATTGCGACAATTAATTTGCATAAGTTCGTCGTGAGGTGGCATTACGCCGGTTTTCAATAAAATATCGTCGAGATGCAAAATCCTCGAGGCCTGTTATATTGTTGGATTCGTCGATGGGTTTATTCTGCGGAAAGACAAAGAATTTATCGGCGATTGCTAAAGAATGAAGCCCCGCGTCGTGTGTCACACACGTGCTGCGCGCAGCGCTTATTATTTTTGATTTAATTACGAATGAATCTTACTTTACGATGCGAGTATATCGATGTACGCGTTCGAAATTCTCCCGTCGGTACGAAACAGATTGCGCGACAATGTTAAGATATTTAAGAGCATCGCTCTTGACATGATTAAAGATTTATGTACTTTGAAGACAAGTCACTTGAACCTTAATTTCCATAATATCCGCGCGCTATACTAGTGTCATATATTTCAACGTCGCTTTAAATAATTTACAACGGGGTTTGCATAAAGTAATTAAGGAAACTCCACGCGAGAGACACGCCGAGCATGAAGGATTAAATGACGGATTGCGATAAAAATATATGCGATAAAAGTGTATTACTTAGGATTATAGGCACGTGGTGTATTAGCGAAAATTCATTATACGACTAACGATTCTTTATGAAATATCTTCTAATAAATACAGAATTTGTCGCGACTAAAGATTGAGCAGTTCCGTTAAAAATACTGGTATACACTCGCTGCGGCTACCGTGCATTGAAATTCCAATATTATTTTTCTTTTCTCCCTCGGCGAATTCCTTCGCGAGATATAAAAAGTATTGGAAAGAGAGAAAGAGGGAGGAGCGAGAGTGGACAAATTTATCGATGATACAGGCTATCCGTTATACCTGAGCGGCGGCGGCGCCGCTGCTGCGTCACGACTAAAATTTCTTTCGGAGCTATTCACATATTGATGTATGGATAATCGCGCGTGGAACCTAGTGATAAAAAGTAATGTCTTGTTTTGGACAATGAAATTTTTCGAATATTGTTTGGATAATCGTGGAAGAGTATTCATGAGGAACTTTCGAATAAGATAAAAGATTCTGCGTACGTGATGCCGTAAGAGATGGTTAATTAATAAGCGTAGATGTACAAACGATATAAACAACATTAAAATTCAAGTTTGGTCATTGTTTTAGAGGATTATAATTTAGGAAGCAATAAAAGTTATCTTTTTTAATGTCATTAGTGACAAAATCTTAATTCCACCAAAATCTTGTCATTTGATAAAACGAGCAAAATACTTTCTAGATAGCTGTATACTATTGTCAAACCAATTCAAATCCCAAATATTCAATCCATCTATACCCACCACCAAAAAAAAACTTTTAAGCCGATCACCTCGTCACTTCGAAATTCCCGGCAGCGGCATCTCAAGCGCGGTATTCATCGATGACACGGCCAAACATCGCGCTGCCGCGCAAATTTCACGCCACATACTCTCTCTCTCTTTCTCTCTCTCTCTCGTAGCCAGTACCACACGCGCATGTCACTCGGTGCGTCAAAGCCTCGGAATCAGATTTTCGAACGCGCGCCGAACTGACTGACAGGCTGCGATGGCCATCGAGTCCGTCTTCAGCGGTCGAGCGACAGGTTGCATTAATTACCATAACGTTTTAACGACATGACAAAATCATTTGCTCCCTCCGATTTCGCTTGGAGAGGTGTGTTTTTGTTCGCGAGAGGGGGTGGGTATCGAGATTTTGAGTTGTTCGATAGGGGGAATTAACTGACGGAAGAGAGCGAGAGAGAGAGAGAGAGAGAGAGAGAGAGAGAGAGAGAGAGAGAGAGAGAGAGTTGATTGATTGGAAGAGAGAGGTTTTTAGCGATTGTACGGATATGAATTTTGAGAGGCCGCAGTGGTAGTGGCGAGCGAAATGAGAGTTTGATAAATTTTATTCAGTGTGGGTATGTAAAATAAGCGCGTAATCGTGGTGTGGTATCTGTGGTGTACCTCGTTTGAGTAACTACGTGATATTTTTAAGACGACGTTTTAAAAGCGCCGGGAAGCATTTTTTTATATTAATATAATTGGTATTAAAAGTTTTAGCCTTTTAAGCTGCGGAGGTCGTGCGGAAATATATTCATGGTCGACTTTTGAGAAGCAAATCTGCCGATTAATAGTGATAATTAAATGCCAGCGGTGTGCTTCGAATAAGAATAATTATTCTTGTAACAAGATTACAGATATCGCGGAACCCGAATTATTCAAGCTTTTTAATCGCAACGAAATATATCTCAAGTTTATATAATAAAATTAATTAAAGGCCATCCTTGCGCCTCTAAAAAAATCAAAGGAAACTTTATCTCCACCAAAAAAAAGAAGAATAAAAAAAACCATTAAACCTCATAAACAAAATAAACCGCGCAACGTAACCGTCATAAAAATTCCTCATCAGCGCTCGTATCTCAAACAGCCAATCGTCGTCACAAAAGTCCACGAATCAAAATCAAGCCCTTCTCCCCCGCGTGCAGCACTCACACAAAGGTGCCGATAAATCGTCCGAATCGAGCGAGGACCACCGGGAACCCGCGTCTCCTTACGATTTTCGACGGTCCGTTAGAGAGAAAGACAGAGAAAGACACTGAGACCGATAGGGAAGTTACGAGGAGCGGCATTCCTGACGCCCACGCGGCCGCCAGCCGAGGTGCGTAAGCGCGGTGCAAGGTGGGAGCGAGCGATATGATAAGGAAGCGGGGATTATAGGCGCGTGTGTGACGACGGCAAAGGAAGAATTGGAGGTAAATGTAGGTTTGGGACGATATGGAGATGTCGGATTATGGAAAAGAAGCTGATTGTGTCTATATTAAATAACTATGTTCTTTGGTGTATAGATGTGTAACGAGGAATCTCAAGTTTTCATTTTACAGAAGCGAAATGATTAATGCTATTTTTGAATTCATTTAAAATATATATCACGAATTATAATAATTGTCAAACGAGAATAAAAATAATTTATAAAATAAAAAGTTGCTTTAAAAAACACTTGAAATGCATTAAGCACTATTAAACCATTCTAATTTCAAATCTATAAAAAACCAACGTTACAAAATGTTCCGACGTATTCGAATAAGATCTTATTATCACATACTAAAGCACGAGTTTCGCCACAGATTATTTATATCAAAGCTGCTAATTACAACCTTAATAATTGTTGAAACGAAATTTAGGATCACATTACCAATTAAAACCATGCATTTACAAATTTTCCATAACCAAAACCGATCGTAAAATCCCAAGGAAAAACGCTCACTTCGCTCATTTACGAAACCAGTTTTTCCACACATTTACAACTAATTTCACCCAATATTCATAAAAATTACAAAAGACAAACTGGTTCTACCGTCCCCTATAAAATCCACACTAACGACCACCACCGCAACACCAGCGCACACATACAGATCCTCCACTTGACTCCACCCCGTCTGGAAAACAAAGTCATTGTGCGGTGCGCGCGCGTGTGAGAAAGAACACTCGAGGCTGCTTGTTCTCGCGCGCCGCGGTCCGGGCCCCATTGTGCGCGCGCCGCAGGTAGGTACATAAACAGACCCCGAGCGCCGCTGGAGACGAATCGCATTCGATTAGGGGAGGGGGAGAAGAGCCGAATGTCAAAATAGCCGCCGGCGCGTATATAGATTTTCTATCTGATTGGATCGGGCGATCGTTAATGACGCTCTTTTCCGGCCGCGTTTGGTTTTATTTGGGAAGAGTCGTAAATTGTGCCAGGTGTGAGAGCTGGTACATGTATGGGATGTGAGTAAACGGTGGAGGAATGCGGGGTATTAGACGCGTGGTGTAAGGACTGTTTATGATTTCCCTTTTTTGGGAGGATGAAATTAGGGGCGGTTTATGTCAAGAGCGTTGCTTTGTGTTGATTTTTATGGTGTGGGTTTTGGGGAAGTGGATAGATGTGTTACAAATATTATGACATTCAATGTCATATTCAGAGTTATATTTTTTATTCTCTTCGTGACGTATATTGCCGCCTAAAATGTTTCTTCTATAATCTTCCTAACTTCTTCACAGTCGCGTTTATTACACAAAATAATTACTGATAGTATAGTTACTTTCTATTCAAATATAAATGAACGCCTTTATTTATCTAAATGCAGAAAAAATCGTTGTTTGGTTTTTTTTTTCTTAAAAACCAATCATTATAAATAAAAAAATACGTTCAATAAGAAAACTTTCTTAAAAAGCAACGTATACGCACGCATTCCATCCAGCTAACTAATATACGCGCGATTTTCCTTTCATCTCCGCAACTCTCCAGACTCGGTGCTCGCTTTAATTGATGACCGCGCGGCGCGGACGAGTTGTCAGCACCACCCAGCGGTAGGTTGACATCTGCGTATAATATAAGCATGCTGTAGAGAGAGAGAAGGGAGATCGCGAGCGCGAGATTATGATTGTTTCGCGGAAACGCTCTTTGCTAATGCAATAAACAGCTTGATTCCACGCGCGCATGCACACACACACTTCTTGTTTATCGGAGAGGGAATCCGTTGAGTTATCGAGCGCCTGCGATTAATACGTTCAAAGTGCGCCGTTTGATGAGCGATTGGATTTCACGGGATGGGGTTTCGTCCTATACGTACGCAATAGTCTATTGAAATTTGAGTGGTAGAGGTATCTTGATTGATATAGTAGAAGAAATATATTTTATTTTTCTATGGATAAGTGTGTGATTACGGAAGACGTAACGGTTAAGTATTCTTTGATATAAATAAATGAACTTACGTGCTCGAGATGAAGCTTTAATAAAATGACCTTTTCATCAACTCACCTGGAACACAAAAGAAAAAAATAACAATTAGATATAAGCAATCAAATTTTCCCTTCATTCGTCGACAATTTAACTCTCAAACTATAATCGTTATTCAAAACGTCGTGAAAAATATTACAACCTGCTGTCGACATTGAAAATTTTAATTGTTTCTGCATCAATCCTCTAAACAGACGGCATAATTAGAAACCCCATTCATTGACAGAATATATTTCAACTGCAGCGGTCATAAACATTCCGAGTTGTCATTCGATCGCTGCGAGAATGAGAGAGAGACAAGCGATTACAATCTGCCGCGTCATTAGATCGACGTTAAGTAGCCGCGGCCGTGCCATTCAGGAATTTCTCGGTCCGGAAGAGAGGAGGCGAGAGAGCAATACGTGCGCACGCGTGAAAAAAGAAGGAAAAGAGACAGGGGGGAGAGAGAGAAAGAAGGAAAAGAGTTTAAACGAAAGCCATTGTGGGTCCTTTCGAGTGGAGAGGAGAGGAACAGAGGTGGTAAACAAATGACTCTGTTACTGCGGTGGCTTTCGAGGTCTGGACTTGAGTCATTTCACTGCCTCGTCTTGGGATTGTCTGCGACTGCGGAGGTTCTGCTTTTTATTTGTATATTTTTTGGCTTTGCAGCGCGCGCGATGTTTATAATTCGCGAATGGCATAAGTTGCACGTTAATGTGCGATGTAAATTACTTCGATATGAAAAACTTGCGATATTTCTGAATTTATTTATCTTCGTTTCTTTATACTTTTTAAGAAAACTAGTTTTGGAATCTCAGAGTTTTTTCATAGGATTTGCCATTTGAGATGGAAACTTTGATGAACTTTGTAACCACATATGGCAGAAAAGTATTAAAATTTGGTCATTCTTTTAACATAATTATATGAATGTAGTATATGTATAACATATATAAAAAACAAATAAACTGAAGAACACAGCATCACTCCATAAATTAAAAATATACTAATTGAGATCGTTCAACACCGCGTATAAATTAGAAACCAATTAAAGTCTACAAAGTAAATCTATCGATCGGCGATTAAATATACCATACACCACTTTAAAAAAAGCCTTTCTTTTACTCCTGTACAGCCGCGCATGACAATCACAGTCTAAACATTAAAACCGAGCAAAAAGGCTCCTTTATGTACCTCATCAGCGAACACACACGCGAAGGATATTAAAACAGCGCTGCACATGACCGTACATACTCACACACACATACATGCAGCGATAAAGAAGTGCCTTACCTGCACGCGCGCTCGCGACAACGAAGAAAACGAGCGAACAGGACTCTCTCCCTCTCCGAGTTAATACCCCGCGAGACAAAAAGTACGCGGTACAGCAGTGACCAAAACGACGCAGGAAAAATAATGAAGACTAATTAGAGGAACAAAAGGAGGCCTCTCCGCGAGGAAAATAAACCCAAGGGGGGGGGAGAATTTCAAAGCAGAGCGCGCTAGAGATGCAAAACGTGCGAGGGTATATGGGAGGTAGAAGAAGAAGAGGCGTGGTAAGGAGCGGTTAAATTCGTCGGGGGGCGGCTGGCAGACTCTCGCGCCGCGCGGCCGATTTATATTTCATAAATTATTCGTCGCGCTGCACGCGCTGCTTGCTGGCGAAAATCTTTCTCTCACTCGGAGAGAGCGCACGCGCGCGTTTTAAAGCGATTTTTATGCGCCTCGGACGCGCTGTAATTACCCGGCGAGAAAACAATCGCGAAGAATCCCGAGAGGAGAAAGAAATGAGCGTGGCGAATTGCTCTTTGCTGGCCGGTACTTGCCACGGTTATTTATTCGCTCGAGTGGCAAGAGTAATAAGTGATTAAGAGAAACGATTCTTTTTTTTCCTGGCTTATTAGGGATAATGCATTGGCTTACGTTTCATTTCGTAAGTAATTGAATTGGTGTTCGTGTTATTTTATAAATTGTTTGTTTTTTTTTTCTTTCTCGAGTGTGGTGTAGTTTCCGCGAAATTGCACTGCGTGGATTTTTCTAACCCAAATATCACTGGTATTGACTTAATACATCGTATAATATCCAAACGGCATGTGACAGATTAATTTGCATCTAATTTCAGATACTCAATGCTCCAGAGAGCAGTAAAATTCATTTAATTAATTTCTCAATTTTTTTTCCGGGCTCTAATTTGGAAGGTAAATCGATCATTTTCTACTCGTCGGATGAATAAATACGACGATAAAATTTAAGTGCTCTAATAACGTCTCGTAGGGCTCTAAATATAATCGGGCTAAATGGCAACAAAAATTTATACACTCGCGTCTATGAGCCGTTAAATTAAGAAATTAATGACGCGGATGCTCTAGAAAACGAACAATTCAAACCTACTGCGACATCTGTTTCCTCATTATCACAGGCTGCTAGATTTATCGTAAAGTCATAAATTAACTTAGCGTGTTTTAAAATTCCGCTAGAGTTTCGGTGACAATGATCGATAAACATCTGATTCTTTCATCGAATGGCAACTTTTTAGGACGTCACGCCATTGACAGTAGGTACCGAAAACTTTTCTAAGGCGTGATTGAAATATGGGATCATATAGGTACCTATACACAATAGTTCATGGTAAATTTTACGTGTCGCATGAACAGTAACTACAATGGATAGGTGTTAAGAAAATCGTGGAAACGTGGGCACTTGGAAGAATGCTGTGAGTAACAACCGCGTGTGTGACCTGAATGTTTAATTTGGGGCTGATTAATAGACGCCTGCGCAGTGCGACATTCCACACGGTTTCCTATTCCTCGCCCCAAAGAAAAACACTCATTTCATCATTAGATATATATTTTTCATCTCTATCCAATAAATAATATTCTACAATCGAAGGATAATTCTTTATCTCCTATACTTGGCCCTTCTAATCTCTTTCCAAACTTAACAAGTCCCAATTAATCCAACTCTAATCACAGAATAAAAGGAACAATTCACACTCCGCACGCGTATACGGCGTTCGTGCATGCGGAGCACGCATTGCAACTCGCGGATCGCCAGCGGCCTGTGGTACGCGCGGCAAATGCCGAATGAGCCGTGTAACGAGATGGCGAAGATACCAGGCGCGCGTGAAGGAGAGAGAGAAACTCGTGTGGCACGCGCCAGCGAGTCGCGCGCGGATTAGCGTGCGTGTATGTGTGCGAGATCAATCGGGCGAGACGAAAGAGTTGGCTGGCGTTGCGGAATTTAGCTGTGCCGGAGGTATGGTGGAAATTAAGGTTGACAGTGATTTTAGAGTGATTTCGGTTGATAAAGTTTTATGGGTTATAGATTGGATTGCGGATTGCGAACGCTATAAATCGAATTAGAAGTTTTTTGGTTGGTGATGTAAATTTTAGATTTTATATTGTATAAGTTTCAATTTTTGGTAAACCGTTTAGGAGGCAGAGTATAATATAGTTGGCAGCCAGTATTGATTTAATCGACTTGCATCAGACTCCATTATTAAGCCTTTAAATAATAATCGCGCTTTATGTAAACTCACAAATAATGCACTTTATGTGTGATCGAATAATCCGCTTAAGTCCCATATTATAAATGTACACACAAATAAATTTTAAAATAATTTAATGCGTGATCGTTACAGTCGCCTTTTTCCGTTAAAGCTCTTTAAAATCACGTTTAATCGTAATCTTTTCAATAAAATCAAACGTACGATTTCCGATTTTATTCGTTTTTATTCTCAGTTGACTGTCACTTTTGTCCAAAATATCGTATAAATTTCGTTAAATATAGTTCTTAAAAGTCTAACAGTAAAATGTGTACAAGAAGTTAAGATAAGGATGAAAGGAGCGTTTATTTTATGGACTCATGTTAAACCGAAAGTGCAAGCAAGCAGCCGGATATCGCTTAACATTTTTCAAGCACTTAACGCGCCTCGACATATCCTTAAAGAATCCAACAACGTAGACAAAGTACATTACCTACGTAATAATCTTTAAAAGTTACCTCAGATCCAAAAAAAACATTGAAGTACCCACATATCCATAATTTACCATAAACCGAATAAAAAATTTCAAATTGCAACCATTCGATTGCATTCAAGACTAAAATGTCTCTGGTGCCACTTGTAACTCTCTCTCTCTCTCTCTCTCTTTCTCTCTCTCTTTCTCTCACTCAAAAGCGTTTTACATTCCAATTTCGCGTGAAACAGGAACGAGGAAAGGCCTTTTCTCGCATAAATAATTCCTTGTGTCGCCTGGTCGCGCGATTAGAAGGCGCGCGCTAGGAAAAAACGAGCACCGCAAAGTGTCCAGCTGCTACAGAGAAAGTTTCACCAGAGTTTTGTCAAACGCTCGCTCGCGCGTGTATAATACGCGGCAGGCGCGATACGGTAAATTCGTAATCCCACGACGATTATACTTCTTTATGCATTGAATTGCAAATTACATCTCTATTAGGGCAGTTATTTATGTGCGATTCGGGACCGATGCTTTTTAATGATACTTTCGAATTAGTCGTTTTTCGTCTGCTGGAGGATTTATACGAATGTTTTTCACCGTGGAAAGTTTATAGGCTAGTCGCGGTTGTTAATAAATACAGCGGTTATGACTCATCTGAGAGCCGGTGTGTGTTTGTGTGTGTAGTGTAGGGTTGGGCGTTGCGTTTTAATCGTGTTAGATTTCATAATTTCAATCGATCGATTAGTTCGCGATATCACGTTTGCTATTTACCGGAGTGTAGTAATGAAATCTTCTAATTTTACATCTCTAGTTTATAGCGACGAATAGAAATCGAAGTGGGTAGTAGTATAGGTTTAGATTCGCTTGCTATACTCGTAGATTTTTATAGATACCCACTTCTGTATTTCCATTTTATTCTCGTAAGTCTTTCATATTCAATTATTTGGACATTTTTATACTTCCTGCTATTAGAATATAAATACATATTTCAGACGGTGCCTTGTGGCAATGTTATGCTTTTTATATATATTTCAAAGACAATTTATAGACTGAGAACGAGGTTATTCTAACATTTTAAAAAGAACGGTTGAATTATTCAAACGGAAATGTATGTACTCACAAATAAACTTTGAACAAATATTTTTAAAATACTACCCAATAAGCCACCAAGTTCTTAATAATGATATATATTATGTAACAAGCACACATTGTAAACAATTTTACAACTCGAGCGACAACCTACAACCTCGGATAATAACACGACCCCCCTCTACAAAAAACAATCACTCGCGAATACATAATCAGTTATATAAATCACACGACTCACCGTATACAACCGTACATCACCCTCTTAACCGTCCGCGAATTCGTCGTCGCGAGCTGAGAGTGACCCGCTCACGTATATATACCCGTATAATTACCGTAAATTTTTTGCCCATGTACTCATTATACACCCCTGTAACCTCACTCCCGACATGACGGTACAACCGCGCTTGTACCTACTTACACGAGACAAGACTCGCGCGTCATAACATCGGCGCCGCGTGCGATCTCTCGTTTATATATAGTAGGTATACGCTTTAACGGCGATTTTGATGAATTCAGTCGCGGTTAATTAGGAGGCCGCGTTTTTCGTCCTTGGCGCAATCGTAAAGTCGACGCCGCCGCGCTTTCAATTACACGGAGGATAGGTAGCAGCTAAGCGCGCGAAAATTGCCGCCTTTGAATACATATGGAAATGGGAGAGGGAGATCGGCGGGAGCTGCCGTTGTAGCAGCACTGCGGTGTCGTCAGTATTTAAATTTTCTCTTTCAGTCGCGTGATTTTTTGCCGATTCGTATACGTTTACGACAGGAGAATGTGCGTATATTTTTGCGCGCATGTCTTGTTACATAGAAGGAGATGCTACCTAGTTAGAAACAAGGTTGCCAGTAGAATGGCTACAAAAATTTATTGACGCGTAGAAACAAATAATGCCATATGTCTCTGCCATATGTTTATTCAGTGCGCCTTGTTACACACACGATCGCCTAGAGTATAAATCTAAGCACGAGTATGTAAACAAATAATTAAAATACTTTCACTATGTATACGCGAGGAGGAGCAAAGAAAAAGAAACCGTAGGTATACATACTTCCAGCCGCGGCTGAAATGCAACACCGAAGCACAAGTTATGGACACAGGGAGAATAGTTTCGCAAAGTATTTTAATGGGACCATCCGTTCCGCTATAAAATATCGCTGTGTGCGCGCGTTCGCGAGTCGTAATCCACGGATTATTCCAATCAAAGTGTATATGTATACGGACACGGAGACGATTTAAAAAGTGCGCGGTGCGAACATAAAGTATAATACTTATCGCGAGATAAAGACGACTTTAATACCCCGAATCAAACGATAATAAGTGCGCGCGCGGTTTACGACTGCCGGAGACGCGGGGCACAGCCCCCATTTGCAGTCGGTCAAACGAAGTACGAACAATTTAAAAGGATACATCGTATAGTGCGCGAGAAGTCGAGTGTGCAGTGTGTAAGGGGGCCCTGATAATTGAGAAAAAACTTTTATGGGCTCGATCGGATTTTAGTATATACAACCACTGTAGGTTTTACAGTCGTTACAGTTGTAACGTTTGCTGTGGATGGAAAAAATGCAAATGAAATAATTAAGTACCAAATGAATTGTAGTTGATTAAGAGTTTTACGGTTATCTACTGTACGGGATCAAACTGAATTCCCGTAGGAAATTATTTACTTTCTTACAGTGACGAATATAAACAGTGTAAGTCACGCAAAACTAACAAGTTTCACTAACAACGTATATTCACAGCAGCGTTCACAATACGCGCATCATGGAGCGTTATAGCAAATTATTAGTACATATAAAAGTCACCCACCCCCTCTTACACCGGATTTTATCTCTCAAGCTCAATTCTTTTATCCTCGCTCACACCTCAATACACCCCATCCGATGAGCGAAATCTGCATGTTTGAAGAAGATACCGCGCGATAATTCGCGACCCATAAATCGACGCCCCTTTATTGCAGCGCTCTCTTGTTCTTATACATATATATACGTGTACAGCCGCGAGGGACGCGCGTTCGCACGATCGGCGCTAATAAAGCGTAAAAAGAGCGGGGATCTGACCTCGCGCGCACGCGGCCGCAGGGTTGCATATGTATCGCGCGAGGTCGAAAGGCGAATAATAACGTCGGAGGCGGCGATCGGTTCGATTGTGCGTAATAATGACGCCGTATGGTGTTGGGCGTACGGGGGAAAACAAAGTGTGAGAGTGGGAAAAGAGGTGGAGAGAAATCGGTATGGTTGTAATTTGAGAGAGGAGGGAGGCGTGTGGGATAAAAATGGGGACGGTCCAGCGGCGTTAAATCAAATAGTGCGCGCGCGCGCGTGGTAAAGTGAGGTAATGTGGGAGATATATAAAATAATCGCCGTTGATCTCTCGAGAGATAAAATGAAAATAAACGCTGTTGAAGTTGTCGAATTATGGAGGGAATTGCTGGTAATGGAAGATTTAATCGCTGCACTGTACAAAGAAAACAATGCAAAAATATATAGATTATAAAAAAGAACAGTATATATATA
>JAPYZO010002995.1:0-13525 GCA_030522905.1 Torymus flavipes
CTCTCTCTCTCTCTCTCCCTCTCTCTCTCTCTCTCTCTCTCTCTCTCTCTCTCTCTCTCTCTCTCTCTCTCTCTCTCTCTCTCTCTCTCTCTCGCTCGCTCTGACACACTAAGCTTCTTATATTGTACTAAATCGCAAACAAAACGTAAAATAACAACCAACTGATGTTGCGTGTGAGAAATTGTACGAATGTGTAATGTTTAATAAGATTAATCACTTGAGAACGGAAACCTGATTGGCATTACTGGAACTTGCCAAAATTGAAGCAGGCGCAGACTTTTTCATCTTAATGTAAACTACTATGTCTTTTATGTACTTATTCAATTCCTAGGCATTATGACGGAAACATTCACTTTATTATTAGTTTTTTTCTTTATTTATCATTTGCCAACTATTTTTCATTTTAAAATTGCTTTATTAAATTTCGCCATCGCATTCGCACGCAGAGAAGTTTACTTTTTGTAAAGAACGCATTGCTCTTGATTTTTGTTTGCCGATATAATTAATGCTGCAGCTGGGAGCAAAATTAATTTATGGACGAAAGTCTGATCTAACATTATTTTCACGGAAATATATCTTTCTTTTCTCGAAAAAAAAGCTTTATTTAAGTAGCGCGGTGGCTTTATGAAGCTTTAAACACTTTTGGCGCTTCATATAATTTTTTAATTTCTCCTATTCCATCCGATCTTGTTTTCCACAACAAAATGATAATGTTGTCATGTTACTAATAGCAAATTTATCTTATGTGTGCTAATATCCTTAACCCCTCATCCATCCCATCATGGAGAAAATCATCTTGAAGGTAGCATTTGGCGATAGCTAAATAAAATAATAGTTAATAATATGAAATCGCCGAATGCCAGATTCTTGTATGACGGCAATTGAAATTGTTTATAATTTGAGTTAAGTGAGATTAAAGTAAGTTAGAGCAGCCTTGTAGAGCTGGCTTATCTCTTTTGTTTCTGGGCTAATTCTTTGTGGTTTTGGTTTTGTGGTGTCTTTGGTCGGGTACTGGTCGACTACGGGTACTGCTACCGCTACTTCTACTACACTACTGCCTACTACTACCTGGTGAACGACACAGCGTGAGACCACCTGCCCACAATCCGTACTATGTGACGACGTCGCATGCTGCGGCCGCCCAGGCGGCTGTCCAGCCGACGCTGCCGCACGGCGGCCACTCCGGCCACAGCTCGGCCGGGGGCCCGTTCGTTGAAGTAGTGGCCCATCAGGCCCAGTCAGCGCTAGCCGTTCCAGTAATGCCAGCGGGAGCCGGCCGAACCCTGCACTACCACACACACGCAGCTACACATACACTGCCACACCAGCCACCGCTCACCTATCCCAACTGGGTTCCCTTCACTCACTTTGGCTGACCCTTGCTTCGTCCCGAGCACCTTGACGAGCCTACCTAACTTTGCTCCAGGCCGTGCTTACGCTCGTCCTCCCGCAGCTTCGCCAATTGGTCTATAGCTACGAGTTTTGTACACACCATTTCGTATATACGTCATACATCCCGCGACATTGACGACATGTTCATCTTCGTTGTAAACTATAATCTTATACTATACGCCGCTGTCACGGTAAGTTGCTGCTGTAATATCTTCGCTTCCGCGCTCACCGGCATTCGGCTTGTCGACTTCATTTACGACGCGGTCAATTCCATTTTTCAAAGAAATCTCTCACCCCATTGCAAATTGTACAGTTCACTTGCACAGCGAGATTACGGGGAGTGGGCTAAGGAAACTCGTTTCGAGGACTCGCGTTTATTCGCCCTATCAAAATTTGATAAAACCTACACATTCGGAGCTCCATACAATCACATTCATTTGCATCCTTGATCCTTTATTATTTATAAAACACACACATACACACACATACACACACACGCGCGCGCGCGTGCACACCCAAACGAACAATTTTCAAACCTATGACTGAGTAAATTTTAAGGAAATTTCGCGATCTTATTCGATCGTATATTAATTCCATGTTGACCAGTGTTTTTACAAGAAAAGATTTAAGATTAATATTATGGTTGCTATAAATGAGTTAAGAATACGATAACATTGCTGTAATTGTATACGGCCGATTCAGTAACTTAGAGTCCTGTGCCTTTGCATTTTCTAATTTTACATTCACCATTCTCTTCTACTTTCTATTGATATCGTTTATAAAATTACTCGTCAGTTGTATCCTATAAATACACAATAGTACTTCTTAAATTGAACGCATGTACCTGAAGGCGTCTCACAGACTCTAAGTTACTCCAATCGACAAAGGTAGTTAATTTTTTACGAGACACGTAGCATAGAATCATCAATTAAAATACGTTATAGATTATTGTAGAGTATAAAGAATTAAAAAATTAGAATGAAGTATAAATAATAATATGAATAATTAGCCGCTGAGAGCAACCAACGAATAGCAATATATAAATATAAGTAGAATCTGTAGAGGCAGAGCTTAGGTGAGCTAAGTTAAAAATGACGTCTTCATAGTCTTTCAGATGTTTCTATCGAATGATAAAGTGATTAATAAAAAGAAGAATTATTATCATTGCTATAGTCGGTATGACGATAAGGTTATAAATTAATTAAACTCTATGCGATATAAGCAGTCACCGATGAATATAAGTAGAGCATACTATTTATTAAATACAAGACATTTAATAACAGCTGGAAACGATAATATTTATTAAAAAGTTATGAATTATAATTAAGAGTAGCAATATAATTCTTTCTCGCCAGCCTTCCTTATTCTGAGTTTTTCCGCCATTCATATGAGTATTACGTATTTGAAAGATGTTACCGGGACCTTTGTTTACTTAGAATAATATATTTTTATCTTCCTCAATAAAAAAAGAAATCTCTACCTCCGGTGATGTATGGAAACACGGCTTGTTAAAAGCTAGTAGTTATAAGGAAAAAATAATAAATTCAATAGTATATAATAAATCTTCGTATAAAAAAATCGTTTTCTTCATGGCAAGCAAGTCATTTTGCATAGAAAGAGAGCCTTGGAAAAACAGAAGGACAAAACCTGAGAGTGGCTATATAAATATGTGTGTGTAGGTATGTGAACATATTGTGTATGTAAGGAGCGAGCGAAAAGTCGAGCGAATGAGAAGGTATGAAAAACGAGGTGCAAGACAACATCAAGCGTGGCGACTAGTGTAACTTACTCCATTACACTAACAAATGCTTAACGATTGTCAGAATTAGGGAAAGGGGCGCTGCACTCCCACCCTCGCCCACCACTACGTCCGCCAACTTGCACTTGAGGAAAAGGTAAAAATAACAGAAAAACTTGCGAATCGGTCACTCAGCTGGCAATCGAGGCGAGAACTGAGGAACGCTAGAGTGCGCGGTCAATGAAAATTTTTATTAATATTCAAACGATAACGGTTGTCCCAAAGACTCAAAGAGAGCAAAGCATATTTCCAATTAATAATTAGAAGGATTGTGTATTCGAATTTTTTCTACCAATGAAAGGACATATCGACCGGCACTCTGCTCCATTCCCCTTGTCTCGCCTGCAATACAGATTACCAGATGTCGTATATAATATCTTTCTGCCCACGTAGATAGCGTTTGTATAATCGTATTGCTTTTTGTTTATATTGTATGTATCGCATTGCTTGCTTAATTTTTTCACGTATTTAGCAACTTATACTACACACGTTTACAATTTATACATATCTGTAAAATTTTTATCAAAATTTACGTGAAACATAGCGTAAAGTATGCATGTATTCACAAAAAAGTGTTAATATAGACATGCGTGATATGTATTTCAAAAAATGAATTTACAAAACAAGAAAAATCACGATAAAAATGTATAACTACTTAGGATATTAAAGCATAGAATCATAAAGTTGCCGCAGTGAATTTTTCTTTTGCCATGAGGATTTCAAGGCGGTAGCTCTTATTGAGTTGCAAGTCGACTGTAACAGTTATTTAATCGGCTCGACATGTAAGCACGTCCTATCTCGGCTCGTTCTTTCGCGCCGAGCCTATAGATAGCATATTCTTACGCGCCGAGCTGAGATAGGACGTTCGTACGCGCCGAACCGACATAGAACGTTCTTACGTGCCGAAAGCGTATCCAAAAGAATATTGAGTAACAGCACCGCTATGCACCTTTTTTATTATATTTAAACTAATCGGCTATTTTTGGCATATTATCAAAATATATAGATATATATTTATACATACACGCGTGTGCCTACCCGGTGTAAATATATCGATTTTTAGGAGATGAACATGTGTGTGAGTGTGTGTGTTTTTGTCTATGTTTGTCTGTATGTGTATGTATGTGTTGCGTATGTTGAGGCAATTCTCTATAAAACCGAGATTTTGAAATAGTACATTACGCAACAAGTGCGCAAAGCAGGTGATTTACGCATGAGTCAAGTTTGTCGTCATAGCGGAGCTCGGGTCACAAACAAGACGAGTGCGTGGATCACCTTACACACGTGTTGTGTATACTATTTTTTTGACAAAAGTGCGCAAAATACGTAAACCCATTAAAATAATAATATCTAAAAATAAATAAGTAATATTTATTTTTAGATATAATTATTTTAATGGGGTTCCCGTATTTTCATATAGGTAGTAATATGAAACGAAGCACGAGCCGATAAATATATGTATGGGTCGTCACTGTACTGAATTTAGAAAAATGGTGAAAAAATGGCTATTTTCGATAAATTCTGTGCGTCTCTTTTTTCGATCAATTTCAATGTTCAAGAAGGATTTTTTTTTGTTATTTTGTCAAATTAAAAAAAAAATTGTAGAATATAAATATCGCGATGAAATTTTTACATAAAGGGAAACATGAATCTAAATATTTTCGTTTTTAGGTTATTTTTCAACCTTTGTAGTTGCTCGAGTTTCATAGATATTGAGATTGGGTAGGGCCTATTTTCTTCGACTTGAAAAGTCGTTCCATTTACACTCGGCTATCGATTCATTTAATTAATTACAAGCAAACATACAGCTCTTTAAAAATGATCGATTTTCGAAAATTGCTATATTGGTACCCCTGTAACTTTTTTCTATGAAAATCGATTGGGCTCACATTAGGCGAAAAAAAAGTTTTAACTTTCTAGAAAACGAGCCAATTGGTTTAGTTCGGTTTTTTGGATATTTGCTCAGCCGCTGCTACCGAATTCGACTGGATGAGCACGTGAGCCGGACTCGATGTCTAACCATACCTGCCCTAGCCGGTGTTCCCGTACAACGCCGCTCAGGTTAAACCTGGGTGGCTTTTAATTACAATTCCCCGTTGCCAATGATCCTGGATGATTAACTCTGCACGGCTAGCTGCAGCTGCTAAAAGGGTAGAGGGCGGTATTCGTTACTGGGTTCCTAGCATGTGGTTACTAGCAAATAATCAAAGCCGACGTGAATGATTAAAATCAATGAGAGAATTTATTGAATTTATGATCAATGTTGACGCGCATAGGGGCACGTGTACTGACAACCAAAACTACAAAAGGATTACGCGTAGGCCGAGACTTAAGGACGTTCATCACAAAAAACGGGGGGTTTCGTAATGAATTTTTATATTTTGTCTATTTATATTTTATACGACTAGATCAAGTTTATTCGAATGAGGGGTGTCTTAAGAAGTAGAAAACATTTTTGTCATGAAAAATTACGTAGTAATGGCGCTAATATCAACAACTAAATTTACTAACACATCAGTTCTATGGATATTTATATTTTTCGTTCAATTGCAACGTCCTGCGGCTCATTTTGTTCCTTATGAAATTTTAGGATAGGGTCGCCGTAATGATATTGTTGTATAACCGATCCGAACGATGCTAGATCTCATTGTTTATCAAAATCGTGTAAATTTCACCACGAGCCTACCCTAAAATTTTATAAGGAACAAAATGGGCCACAGAACATTGCAATTGAACGAAAAATAAAAATGCCCATAGAAGCAACGTGTTAGTAAATTCAATTATTGATATTAGCGCCAATACTACGTAATTAATGCATCTTTAGCAATATATTTTTATTTTTCATCTTCTTATATTTGATATATCTTGTAGAAATAAAAGTAGAAAATCTTTTTTAAAAGCAAATCGGGATTCGGTTGTGAAGATATCAATAATTTAACCTCACGATTAAAACAATTTGAGTTGCCACGATGTAAATTTTCATTTTACATGCAATCGTATTGATCAAAGTCTCATTTTTTCCTTATGAAATTTGAGGATGGGTTACCGTGATGAGACTAGCAAGTACAAATCTTATTGTTTATCGAAATACGCATAATTTCATTTCATAAACGATTTCGTTTCATAAATTTCATAAATCAATATTAGGTAATAATTAGAAAACTAAATATTTTTCATTGTGACCAGTAACCAATTTAAGCAAAAACAAAATTTTGTTCTCCGAAATTTTTCTTTTATTCAGGACATAATTTTAACACAATGGAGAAAAATTTCAAAACACTTCTAAAGGCCCAGTTTTTATAACAAACGTGGGTATCAATCAAAATTATTTCATCGCATCCGATATATACTGATAGTGAATACTCGAACAAATTTTGCGAACAAAGAATTCCGATCTCTGGCATAAATATACTTAGACTTAAACAAAATTTCTTTATTAAAATAAAAATCTTGTATAGAATGACAACGATTATCAATATGTTTACTCTACTTTGAGTTTTGATAAGATTTTAGCATTGAACTCGCACTTACTGCCTATCGCTAAAATTGGAATTTGTTATTATTCACCAAAGTCCTTAAATAGTCCTTACACATCTTTAAATTTGTTAATTCTCTAGTTGCTGCATGAGCTGATAGCTTTCATGGATGTCAATGAAATACAGGTTCGTTTCCTAGAATGCCACGCTATAGGACTTCCAGGATTAAATACAACCACGCCACTAACGCTCTTTCGTGTTAATCTATCACACAAGGTTTTATTATTTTAGAGAAAATCTTTCTTCTGCCCACTGTGAAACTTAGCTAACCGTTTTATATCATAATAAGCTATATTTCTGTTTATCACCAGATCGATTACCTACAATAAAATCGTCACATTCTAGCCAATTTGGTTCAAAACTAGAGAAAATTTTCTACCTCACACCATCCTTCCAATTTTTTCTGGCAAACTGTATAGGAGCTGTAACTCATTTTCAATAACACCGGAACACAAAAAAAAAGTGGTCTGTTCTGGGAACCAGACCTATGTATTCTTATGTATTTTGACCCGCTGAATCCGAATCCGAGGTTGGTTTTGCCCAGACACCCCCAAAATTTTTTTAAAATCTCGAAAAACCGTGAAAAATCGCGAAAAATCGTGAAAATTCACACCTAAAAATATAGGTTATGAGCAATTTTTTCATACTTAGAAGGGTGTACGGGCAAAATAAACCCCGGATTCGGTTTCAGCGCGTCAAAATACACAAAAACCATGTTTAGTACACTCATAAAAAAATTTATTGCACATAACCTATATCTTTTTAGGTGTGAATTTTCACGATTTTCCGCGATTTTTCACAGTGTTTTGCGATTTTAAAAAAATTTTGGGGGTGTCTGGGCAAAACCAACCTCAGATTCGGATTCAGCGATTTCAGCATTATACTGCATTACAAATTTTACAATTGGAAAGTAGTGGAACACAGATGAGAAAAAATTTATTATTATCCAGTGAACAAAATAAAACATTTTCACAAATTATAAAGCAAAAATATTTTTTCAACTCACAATTTGACAGAGAAGGAATTTTCTCTAATATACAAAGAAATCTCAGAACTTCTTGACTTTTGTAGAACTTCTAGATATCGTCCAATCAGCAATATATTTTTTAATCGTTGGTAGCTTGACTTACACTAAAAATTTAAAGTTCTACATACTTGAGCGGTTGAGTGTAGGCTCTCAGACTATAATAGAATATGACTAAAAGTTTTTTCTTTCATGCTCCATGGATATGTTTTATTTCATATCGTGTTGTATCATAAGATTAAAATTTTGAAACTTTTTTTTTACCACGAATAACAAGTTCTAATTTATTGACTCATGACGTTGTAGCGTACTTTGGATAAATTAAATAATTTTTTTGCTTATTATGGGAATAAAAATAAATAAAATGAGCTATTGTTGAAAGTTGTGCTTTAATTATTAGAGAAAACATGTCTTTTTCCTTTATAAACGTACCAACATTTAAAAGAAACAGAATTTTTCGCTATAAACCATTATTTCCTCTCCAAAAATCGTGTAAAAAAAATTATCTTCAAATCGCTAAAGCTAATCACCTTTCTTATACTACGCAGTATAAATACTAAAGTATATAGATAAGGGTATGATTTGTCTAAATGGTTGCTAGAGTCCCGGGAATAAAAAGTTATAAATGATTATATATTATTAATTATGGTTATATATGTCTATGTCTATGAGTTGGGGCGTGCTGCCCAGCACTCAGACTTACGCCCATTGTGCTGCACCCCTTGGCTTTGTTGTTTTCTAATTTCCACTGCACTGAAGCCTTCTGTCCAACCGCTCTATAACTTGACAGATGGACTGAAGGCTCTGTTCTCTTAGCGTTTCAGGCTGAAGGAAGCATTCCTCCACGTCCCCCGTCTAGTAGCCTCAAAGGCCGGGCACCGGCAGAGGAGGCGCACTATCTGCAGTTTCCCTCGTTTAAGATCGTGCGTTTGTAGAGGTAGTACCTGACCCACCAGTGGTCTATGAGCCAGCGTACTACCCCCCTTAGCCTAGGCTTATTCAGTCTGCCTATGTCTTGTAGCTATTGTTCCGGCGGGAACTCACTTAAGATTCTCTTGGCTTGCCTTAAACCTGGCGACTCCCGCCATTTCTTGAGTATTTCCTCCTTCATTAAAAGTGAGGTTCTTTTCTTAATTTTACCCGGCGGAACGCCAACCGAGCACTGAGTCGCTCTGACCGGAGGGCGCCTCTTCCCGCTAGGCAGTCCGCCTTCTCATTGCCTCGGATCCCCACATGCCCGGCACCCAAATAAGGGTGACTGCGTTGTTAAGGGCCAGGGCCTTGAGGATATCTATGCAATGTAACACTTCCTTGTAGTAAATGCTGGTGCAGTTGAGGGCCATCAGTGCTGCAACCCCAGTTGTTTCTAGTTAGTTGCACTGCAGCACACTCCGCTATGGCTCTAACTTCTGCCTGGAACACCGATGCGTGAGAGTCAAGTGTGTACCTTGCTCCCAAGTACCCGCCCCCACGCCATTCTCAGTTTTGGAGCCATCTATGTACCACACTACGCCCGATTGGGTGTAGGGGTGGGTACCGTTGGCCCACTCTTTTCTGTCGGAGATGTGCACTTTGCAGGGTTTCTGGAATATAATCGTTCGCCCTATCTTGTCACACCCCGATGCTTCGATGTCAGGAGGTAGGGCCTGACCAAATTGTTGGTCAAGCCCTCTCCCTGTCCCAATGACCTCTCTAATGCGCCACCATGTCTTGTTTGCTTCGCCTTTGATAAAAGCTTTCAGTGGTGGTATTCGTAGTATTAGTTCTAGGACTGCAAGGGGCGTTATGCTCGGAGAGACCGTTATGCACCCTATAGCCAGTCTTTGTACTTTGTCTAAAGAGCTCTGGTGAGTTTTTAGTAAGCATTTCTGCCACCAAACCAGCGCTCCGTGCATCAATCTGGGTCTGATGATAGCTTCATACATCAAATTTACGTTCTCCGGTGACAGACCCCAGGTATTGCCAAAAGTTCTTCTACAGGCCCAGAAGGTATTTATATCTTTGTCGCATATGTTACTTATGTGTTTTCCCCAATTGAGTTTGGAATCTAACGTCACTCCCAGATACTTAGCTTCATTTACCAGTTCCAGGGCTTTGCCGCCCAGTTGCACTCCCCTGGTAGGTTTGACCTTGTATTTGGTAGTAAACAATAACATGTTAACTTTATCTGGATTCACTAACAGCCTGACTGACTCACACCAAGCTTGCACTTTGACTAATGCATGTTGCATTAGTCCTGCAGGTATGTGCTCGTTGTCGGCTTTCACTAGTATAAGCATGGATCCGCATAGGCTTGGGCAAAGAAGCCTGCCTCATTCAGTAGTCTGATGAGTTCATCAATCACCAAGCACCACATTGTAGGAGACAGCACTCCTCCTTGCGGACAGCCCTTTCCTACTTTTACTTCTTCTGAGCGCAGGCCTCAGTCGGCCTCCACTCTTCTGCAACTAAGCATGCGCCAAAGCCATCTGCTAACCGTGTTGGGTATGAGATGGTCCTCGGCGCTCTTCACAATGCTTTCTTTCGTGGTATGGTTGAAAGCCCCGTCTACGTCAAGTAGACTAGCCAAAACCAATCCTTTGTTCTTCATCCCCTTTTTCACGAAAGTGACCGCCTGAGCCAGAGCGGTATCCATCGATTTACCTGTCTGATATGCGTGCTGTCTATCGTGCAGGGGGTGAGCTGTTAGTAGTTCTTCTCTTATATATCTATCCACCAGTCTCTCCATTGTCTTGAGGACAAAGGATGTCAGACTGATGGGTCAGTAGTCTTTCGGCTTTGAGTGCTGTATGATGCTGAGTTTTGGCATGAATACCACTTTAGCCACTTGCCAACATTCGGGTATGTACCCAAACGCTAGGCACGCTCGAAAAAGTTTTACTACGATAGGGACGAGTAAATCGAGCCCCTTCTGTAGCAATGTTGGGAAGATGCCATCAATTCCCCGTGCCTTGAAGGGGCCGAAAGTACTGACCGCCCATCTTACTCGGTCCTCGGCGCAAATTCGTCGCGCTAGCTCCCAATCTGCACTGCTGGCCCTTAGTTCATACTGTTCCATCGTGACCGTCTCGTGCTGGAGGAAGTGCGTTTCTAAGAGGCAGTCTAGTGTCGACCTCTCATCATCCGCACATTCTCCTGTGCCAAGTGTTATTAGATTTGGCCCTTGCATTTTCGGTTGTCTTAGTAGTTTGAGCAATCTTGCTGTATCAGAGATACTGCTTATGCTCTCGCAAAAGTTCTTCCAGCCGTTGCTTTTGGCTCTTTCGATTTCCTTTTTGTACTCTCTTTGAGCGTCTCTAAAAGCTTTCCTATCGGCTGGATTGTTCCTTTTCTGAGACCTATCATAAAGTCTTCTGGTCTTTTTCTTCAACACCTCCAGTGTGGGATTCCACCAAGGTGCTCCCTTTTGCACTGGTTTCGTACGTAATCTGCAGTTGTTTTCGAAAGCACTAACGATGTTGTTCTTTAGAACCTCACCGCAGTGATCGAGTTCCAGCTGATTGTTATATCTACCTGCGAACTACTTGAGTTTAGCCTCTAGTTCTTCAACATAGGTGGCCCAGTCTGTATTCCTCGGATTTCTATGAAGTCTAGATTCTGTGCTGCGACCTTTGATTTCGAAACTATGTGGTTGTGATCCGATATAGAGATCTCGTCCGAGACCGTCCAGCCCGTGATTGGGTTCCCAATGTTTCTCGAAGCTAAGATGATGTCAATGACCTCCACCTTATTAGCATTTTGGAAGGTAGGCTTAGAGCCTCTATTCAGGATGTCAAGGATGGCGGTGGAGAGGAAATGCTCTCCTCTGTTATTCATGTCCGAGCTACCCCACGCCAGATGGTGTGCGTTAGCATCGCATCCCAACAACAGGTCCCACCCCCTTGTCCTCACAAACTTTAATTAATTCGATTCATCGGGGAAGTAGGCTAATGCGACAACCACTTCCCGCATGCCACCTTTATCATCTTTGTACCAAAACTTAACCGTTGCCAGGTCGCGTACGCAGTACTTGGGTAGGGCTTCCACTCTTAAACCTAACCAAGAGGCAGGCTCTAGAGTTTTCCACCCTCCCGCATATCAGCTGACCGCATCCTCTCAGGAAGCTATACAAACAATCTTTGTTTTGTATAGCCAAGGCTCTTGGACGAGCGATATGTATGTGTGCATCCTTGCCATGCGTCTGGCTAGTACCGGCGAGGCGCTTTTATCTTAGAAATTACCTTAGAAATTGCCATCTTGTCACAAATCAATTAGGTAATCATCCTTGGTGGACGTGGGCCTTTCTTTATTCTCGGAAGGCCCGCCGTCCCTGCCCTGCCTTTCGTCCTTGTCGGAGGCAGGGGTGTCCAATTTAATGTTGTCGGTGGTACCCCCGTCCTTTGCTTCATCTTTATCCTTCCAAACTAGGCAGTGCGCTCTAAAGCCACCACAGTATGGTAGGAAGTCGATGCGTTTAGCACATCGACCTCCATGTATTTCATGGTGATCCGTACCACCTTTTCTACACCTAAGTCGCTTTTCTTGGCGGGGACCTCCTTGGAGTCCTTGACCTGCCAGGTATCTACCTCAGGACTGTTCCTGCATTGTGCTTGTAAGGAACATAGATTGTGACCCTGGACAGCTTTGGGAGGTCCCAAATTTTCTTATTATTGAAGTGGATAAAGGATGTCTTGTTTGGTGATAGATCGAATCCCAATTCAAAAAGGTTGTTTTGAATTTTTTATGGCGTTTTGGAGAATACTTTTCCCCTTTCAATTGAGGCACATTTTACGTAGATGGCAATGTCGTCCGCGAATTGAGAAATAGAAACACTTTTCTTAAGGTCATTTGTTATTGCGGCTACATATCATCGGGTGGGAGCAAGATCGTCCTATCTCGGCTCGACGCGTAAAAATATCGCATTTCGGCTCTATGCGTAAGAACGTCCTATCTCGTCTCGGCGCGTAAGAACGTCATATCTCGTGCTTTTTGTGTAAAGACGTTGTGAACAAAGCTTAAATCGGGAAAAAAGTTGTGTATACAATTGATACATAGTACAATTCGGATACGATTTGTATCCGAGGTCACGTAGAGGGTTTTTGGACCCATTGAATTCGATTTTGAGATCTATTTTAGTGTATAGGACAACGCGCATGCGCAGGAAAGGATTTTTGCGCAAAGCAAAGCTTTTAGCCCGAATATGAGGGTACCCAGGCGGCTTTTCGACCCACTGAATTCGATTTTGATATCTATTTTAGTGTATAGTGCAACACGCATACGCAGAAGAGGATTTTTGCGCAAATCAAAGCTTCTAGTCCGGATCTGAGGGTACCTATGGGGTTTTTCGAGTCGCTGAACTCGTTTTCGAGGTCTATTTAAGTGTACGACTCCATGCGCATGCGCTGGGGAGGATTTTTCGCAAATCAAAGTTTTTAGCCCGAATATAAGGGTTCCCAGGGGGCATTCCGATCCACTAAACTGGATTTTGAGGACTATATAACTATACGACTGCACGAGCATCCGCAGGAGACGGTTTTTGTGCATTTCGAAGCTTCTAGTCCGGATCTGATGGTATCTATGGGGTTTTTCGAGTCTGAGCTTGTTTCCGGGATCTACTTAAGGTGGTTCTTTCACGGGTATTCCCAGTCAAATCAGTGCTAAATGAAAAGGTTACCTAAGATTAAAAAGAAAACCATGTTTACTAATAATTATATTTTAATCTAATAATAATATACTAATTCTATAAATATAGTGTATTTAACACGACTAAAATAACTTTTTTTAACAAAATTTCGA
>JAPYZO010002996.1:0-24249 GCA_030522905.1 Torymus flavipes
TAGAGATGACAGTGAAGATAGAAACAAAGAAATTAATAAAAAGGATGCTTTCAGAGACAGCAGTCAGGAGAGACTCAATGCCGATACAAGGAAGAGTAGGCGTAAAGAAAAAACTTCTAGAGATGAAAGTGAAGACAGAAGTCGAGAAATTAGTAAAAAGGATAGATACAAAGATAAAAATGAAGAGAAAAATGACAGTGATAGAAGCAGAAGCAGACGTAAAGAAAAGATCTCTAGAGATGAAAGTGAAGATAAAAACAAAGAAATTAATGAAAAAGATACTTTCAGAGACAGAAGTCAGGAGAAACTTGACACTGATACAAGGAAGAGCAGGTATAAAGGAAAAACTAGAGATGAAAGTGAAGACCGAAGACGAGAAATCAGTAAAAAGGATAGATACAAAGATAAAAATGAAGATAGAAGTGACAGTGATAGAAGCAGGTGTAAAGGAAAGATCTCTAGAGATGAAAATGAAGATAGAAACAAAGAAATTAATGAAAAAGATACTTTCAGAGACAGAAGTCAGGAGAGACTTGACACTGATACAAGGAAGAGCAGGCATAAAGGAAAAGCTTCCAGAGATGAAAGTGAGGACAGTAGTTGTTATGAAATTAGTGTAAAGCATGAGTATAGGAGCAAGAATAAAGAGAGAATTGAAAGTGGTAAGAGTAGAGATAGGCATGAAGAAGAAAATGTTGAAGATGAAAGTGAAGTTAGAAATAAAGAAATCAAAGATGGAAGAGAATACTTTGATAAAAGTAAAGAAAGAATCAACAACAGAAAAGATACAGACAAGAATACTTGTGACGAAAGTGAAGTTAAAAATAAAGAAATCGAAGATGGAAGAGAATACTTTGATAAAAGTAAAGAAAGAATCAACAACAGAAAAGATACAGACAAGAATACTTGTGACGAAAGTAAAGTTAGGATCTTAGAACCAGGTGAAATAAGCGAATATGGAGAGGAAGGGGCAGAAGAAAACAATGAACCTGAATCGAAAGAAAAGAGTGCAGAAATTACTGATATTGTCAAAAGTGGGGAAAGAACCAAAGACAGAAGTGAGAGAGACGGAAGTAGAGAAAAGAATGGCAAAGACAAATATAAAGAAAGAAATAGGGAAAGGAATGATAAAGAAAAAAATAGGGAAAGAAGTACAGAAAGGAGTAACAAAGATAAAAGTAGAGAAATAATAAACAGAGATAGAAGCAGAGAAAGAAGTAGAGAAAGGAGAGATAGAGATAGGAGTAGAGAGCGAAACAGAGAGAGAAGTTATAGGGACAGGTATAGGGAAAGAAGTAGACAAAGGGAAGACCAAAAAGGATACCGAGGTAGGGATAGAAGTATAGATAGAGATAGGGAAGAAAGAGAAACATATTGGGAAAGAAGTGACAGATATGGAGAAGTTAGTAATTCTTATTATGGTACTCAATTGAATAAAGATCGTTACAATCAAGAGAAATATGATTCTAAAAAAGAAAATGAAAAACTGAGAAGTAATAAAGATAATGAAGAAAAACCTGAAAATCCAGAAATCATTCCTCCAAGACAAAAGAAAACAGTGGATTTATTAACTTCTAAAACTGGAGGTGCCTATATTCCACCTGCGAAATTGCGCATGATGCAAGCAGAAATAAGTGATAAAAGTGGAGCTGCATATCAGCGCATTGCATGGGAGGCTTTAAAGAAATCTATTCATGGTTACATTAACAAAGTTAATACAAGTAATATTGGTCCAATTACAAGAGATTTGTTAAAAGAAAATATAGTCAGGGGTAGAGGCCTTTTGGCTAGATCCATTATTCAAGCACAGGCTGCTTCTTTAACATTTACATCAGTCTATGGAGCTTTAGTAGCTGTTATTAATTCCAAGGTAAGAATATTTACATTTTTATTAAAAATTAAATACTAGATATGATAAGTATTACATTATTTTATTTTTGTATGTTTCTTTTAGTTTCCCAATATAGGAGAACTACTATTAAAACGATTAGCAATTCAATTTAAACGTGGATTTAGAAGAAATGACAAAACCCTATGTATCTCATCTGCGACCTTCATAGCTCATCTAGTTAATCAAGGAGTTGCGCATGAAATTCTTGTTTTGGAAATACTAACTTTGCTAGTTCAAACACCAACAGATGATTCTATTGAAGTAGCTATAGCAGTATTAAAAGAATCTGGTATGAAACTTACTCAAGTATCTCGAAAAGGCATTGAAGCTATTTTTGAAATGTTGAGGAATATCCTCCATGAAGGTCAATTGGATAAGAGGGTAATATATCACTACTTATTTTTTTTACTAGTATTTTATGTAGTTCATATAATTTTTATTTTTTATAATCTAGGTTCAATATATGATAGAAGTTATGTTTCAAATTCGAAAAGATGGCTTCAAAGATTATGAATCTGTTTCCAAAGAACTTGATCTTGTTGAAGAAGATGATCAATTAACTCATCTAGTTACTCTTGACGAAGCAACAGATGGACAAGAAATACTGAGTAAGTTAATGATAGAATTTAATGCATTTTATAACAATTAAATAATAATTTTTTTATACCAAAATCTGAATTCTCTTAAAACTTTTATAAAATTTACAGATGTATTTAAATTTGACCCTCAATATGTGATTAATGAGGAAAAGTATAGAGAACTCACGAAAGAAATCCTTAATACCGACGACAGTGATTCAGGTGAAGAAGGAAGTAATGAGGATGGCGAGGAAGAGGATTCAGATGAAGGAAGTGGAGGTGAAAAAACAGAAGATGGTGGAATTATAATTGACAATACAGAAACAAATCTGACAGCACTTAGAAGAACTATTTATTTGACTATACATTCCTCACTTGATTTTGAGGAATGTGCTCATAAACTTATGAAGATGCAGTTGAAGCCAGGTCAAGAAATAGAATTATGTCACATGTTTCTCGATTGTTGTGCTGAAATGAGGACATATGAAAAGTTTTTTGGTCTTTTAGCTGGGGTGAGTAAAGAAATTTTATTTTATTTTATTTTATATAGTAAAATGCTAAAAGGATTTTAAATCACTACGTTTTAAATAATGAATATTTTTATTTTTAGCGATTTTGTGCAATCAATAAAACATATGTTGGACCATTTGAACAAATATTCAAAGATTCATATGACACTATACATCGCCTAGACACAAATAAATTACGTAATGTTAGTAAATTTTTTGCACATCTACTGATGACCGATTCAATTTCATGGGCCGTATTGGCCAATATCAAGTTAAATGAAGAAGATACAACAAGTTCGAGTAGAGTGTTTATAAAGATTCTATTCCAAGAATTATCCGAATATATGGGTTTACCGAAATTGAACCACAAACTAAAAGACGAGTATGTTTTAGAATTATTTTCTCGTTATTATTACAAAAATATAATCAATTAAATATTCTTTTTTAAAAATAAATATTATAACCGTTTTCATTTACAGAGACCTGCAGGAGGCGTTTTGTGGTTTATTTCCAAAGGATGATCCAAAAAACACTCGTTTTGCCATTAACTTTTTTACTTCAATTGGTCTCGGCGGATTAACGTAAGAATATTTATAACTTCTAATATATGCTTATAAATTTGTTGTTCTTTAAAAATATTTATATATGTATATATATATTTATAGGGATGATTTACGGGAACATTTAAAGTCGCGCCCTAAACCTGCTCCTGAACCTATAGTTCCAATTAAACAAGAACCTCCCAGCTCAAGTTCTTCGAGCAGTTCGAGTTCAGAGTCATCGTCATCATCTTCATCTTCGTCAGATTCATCATCCGATTCAGGTAAACAATATTGGATTTTTTATTATTTTTTGTGAATACGTAAAATTATATCTTTATTTATATATTTTTTTAATTTTACAGATTCGGAGGAAGATAAAAAGAAAAAACGCAAGAAGAAGAAACAAAAAGGGAGTAAGAAAAAGATTATGAAGCGTCCGGATACAGAGAAAAAAGAAAATAAAAGTAAGAAAGATAAAAGAAAAAAGAAAGAATCCCCAAAATCACGAAAACATGATAGAAAAGACAAAAAGAAAAAGAAATAATGTAAAATAAATTAAGTTCTTAAAATATATTACTTTAAGTTTTTTAAGATGCAAATAATAAATCGGGCTGTGTTGCCACTGTACAGACATTTTTTTTCAATACAGCATCTATAATGTGTCAACAAGGAAAATCATTGATATTACATGATTGGGTAAATAGTTTTGTACAATAACTGTTTAAGAAAAATTATTTGTGCAAATAATGATATAATGTAATTTATTTCAATAAAAAATAACTAATTTTGTACAGATAACAACTGTAAGTGCGTTCTTTTGTTACTCATGATTGCATAGCGTGAAGTAAATATTATTTTCGTCATAGAAGGCGTAAAGTGCGACTTTACGTCCAGCGGGCGTAACTTGAAATTTATACGCACAAAACTGCCGTAAACCTACTTTATGCTATTATGACGAAATAAGGGGGGTAAATAAGGGCGTCAAGTGCCTTTTAGATCGACTATGGAGTTTGCAGTACGAATGGCAGGCGAGCAAGCACGAGTCGAAGACGAGTGCGTTTTGCAAGCCATAGACTAAGTAGTACTGCAACCACGCGCGAGATCAAAAAGTCCACTTAGCCCTTGATGCACACGATATTTTTTGTTATACAGGTTTGGATGTTAGTGTTTTTGTATCTGTAACGCAGATTTCCAATAAAGCGACCAGTTAAAGATCTATTGAAATTTTCATCTTTGTATTTCCTCATTCCAATATATTTAAAATTTTGTGTAAACTTCGTATTTTTGTAATAAAGAAAATAAAATAATACCTATATTAATAAAAAAGGAAACTAAAATTTGTTATCATTGAAAACGTAAGATACACAAAAAGATATATGATCCCCACTACAGAGATTTTACGCCCGCTACGCAAATAATAATAATAATAATAATAATAATCCGGCCATCGTTTTTTAGAGTGGATCTATATTATTTTTTTATTTGTAAGGCACAACATCGGAGTCAAAGCTAGCCAGGGTGTAGTTTAAATATGCATAAAATAGAAGTAGTACATTGAATTATTGCCTCATTCCTGGTAACTTGGTCGTGTCAGGTTACAAAATATATGGGGTAGTGCAATTAACTGATGCTGTTTGGGCTCATGGTAATTTGCAAATTTAAAAGTTATATGTTATAGATGATGTTCGTTTCAATAAAACACTCACAATCAGTGATTTGTATCCCGGGGGCTACCCATTTGCTCAGTCGGGTGACCTGGGGCCCCGAGAGAGGGCCGCAACACCCACTCAGCCTGTTTCAGATAGATCTTTAAGTTACGCCAAGTTTTATCGCAATCTCAATTTTTGAAATTTACCACTCTACCGGCGCACAATGCCCATTCCATTGCCCATGCAATTCATTTTCATGTTTTACACTTGGCAACGCTGTCGGTTGTTGACGGTCAATGTCAGTCATCGAACAGTAATTTTATGGATATATGGACGTATTTACAGGATCTCAATATTCTCAATTATAGCTGTTGGCCTGTTGCCGACGTTACCAAATTTAAGATTGAGATTGAAAGTGTCATGGCGGATCGAAAAGGGGACCGTTGTTTCTTATAGTGAAATGGAGGAGTGGGAGTGCCAATTTACTGCCTTGCTCCGTTCGTGACAGTATGTCTATCCTTTTCGCACTTGCGTACGCTAACTTAGGTTTTTAGATGGATTACTGCCTTGCTTCTACCATGACACTTTAAATCTAGCGTGGAAGCGTTCACACCAGTGTCAACCAGTGAGAAAGATAGAAAGAAAAAGAAGTGATTTGTATTCTTGTATGTTTATCGTGAAACTTAACCTAGAACCATCTCTGCTAAAACCTTCCGAAACCGATAGTTGCAGTGAGTTCCAGATCAACAAAAATAATATTTTATTTTACAATAAACGACCATTCAAAGATGAAAACATCACCACATCAAACGTTGGTCAAAGCTGGAGACCGTGATGGGTAAATATTTTTTAATAATGGAACCGGAGCACGAAGCGGTGCCATACTTTTATGCATACCGTAGCCGCTTAAGTATTATATTCTGAGTGATGAATACAAAATTTATCAACAAAGTATTTTTGAATTTAACAGAATGTAGTTAGCTATAATTAAAAGTTGTCTTGAATTGTAAACAGCACTTGTAAATGCGAATACTAATTAAGAAAATTTATGTTTTTATTTGTACATGCATGTACTTGATAAAATTTTACTCAATATTCAAAAACGAAAATGAAATACATTATTTTAATTTTTTTTTTATTATTCTTTACAAATCTTTTAAATCATATAATGTCTTCATTGCTAACGCATCATATCAATTGTCAATTATAATATTAAAATATGTTTATAGGTAAGAGCTATCATTGTAAAAACTATTTTCAATAAATAATTTATTTTGTCAAATATCTACATTAAACTACAAAATATATTAGAATTTCGTTTTACTAATGAAAGTGTTTACGTTAACACCTATTTAAGTTTAAGGAATTAATTTACATTGTATACAATGATAACTACTTAGTGTTTTAATAAATTAAACAGTTTTGGAAAACATATTAAATAAATTATACTATTATTTTATGAAACAATGATGAATTAATAATAAATACATAACTGTTACTAAAAAACCATGATTTTTATTACAAAGTTTGTATTAATTATGTGTTAAGCTTAAAAGAATTGCTGAGAAGAAGATTAGTTGAATGTGGATGGAGAGATGAAGTCAAGCTCATATGCAAGGAAATTATCAAGGAGAATAGCCAAGATATAACCTATGATGCACTCTTGGCAATGGTTACAAGCAGAGCAAGGAGTAGGGTTCCAGATGTTGTGAAAAAGGAGCTTCTACAGAAGATTAAAAATCAACTGTTAGCACAAGAAGAAAAACTCAAATTATCGTGATATTTATATTTTAATTTTAAAATTTTATACAAACTTTGATTTTAAGTAAATGCATTAATAATAATTATAAGTCATTATTTAAATAAATTAGTTTACAAATCATTTATCATATTTTTCATCTCAAAGACTAGGAAGATATCTTGTACAAACATGATATGATTAGGTAAAAGATAACGATGCTATTATTAGTTAATAAAAATCTTCATAAAAAAATTTGATTCAATGATTTTATACAAAAATACATTTTTCTTAAATCTAACATTGAATAAATTCATACATAAAACAATCAAAATTTGAAAATATGTACAATTTCTCTTCGAATAATGTTCATTTTAGTTATCTAAAATGATTTTTATTTACGAAATCTCTTAGTCTACTCTCGAAGCTGGTCTTGTTAATACAATATTGTTTTTGTAGAGGTAAACTTGAGAAAGTATTGCTAAATCTATCATTATTTGAAGAATTCCACAAATTTGAAATTGAAGTGGCGCAGATCGTTGTATGAAATAGCAAGTCTTGAATGTATCTCCCAAGGTCCACATGGCCACCATTGCAATACTGAATAGTTTCATAGTTATTATTGTGTTTAAAATTATTTACATCTATTAAGTAATTTTCTTATAATAATACCTCATTCCTTCTGTTGATTTATTGCAAAAATTTCTTATAAATTGAGGAAGCCCTAACATTGCTTCAGTTAGTAAAGCAAGCAGTCCAATTAATTCCACAAAGATTGGAACGTCTATTAACAGGTACATCACTCCAGCACCAACGAATGCAAACAGTAGTATGAAATCTACATATGACTGGAAGTCTGTCCATTTCCAAAAGAATTTACAGTCGAAATCTATTAGTATTCATATAAAGCCAAACAAAAAATAAAAACATAAATACAACTTACCAAATCATAAAAAATATCTACACAACTATGTTAAAAACGTAATAAAAACCGAAATTATTGAAATAAATACAATATAACCATAGCTAGTAACATAATTAAATCATATTGTAAACTACGCTAAAAAATTACCACAAATATTGTTAGCATACAACCCTATACTACATCCAACTCCATAATTGCCCACAATAAAGCTAATGCACGATTGAAAAACTTACCTGTAAATACCCTATCTTTTTGCTTAATTATTTGGTGTTTGTTTCTAATATTAACAACAACCTTGATCATAAAGAGCATTGTAGCTATCATGAGAATACTTTGAAGCAGCAGTGGTATTTCAAAACGTCTTCCAAACCTAAAAAAGCCAGAATCATCAATAAAACATACATAAGCATTAGCGCTGATAACATATGAAATGTCAGTAAATTACCAGAAGAGTATTCTTAAAGTATTAGCAATGAGCAGAGCTAGACAGACGTAGAGAGAGAAACCCTCTGTATCCTCCTTCTTCTTGATCTCTCGGTACTGGGGTATGAAGGGCACGACACCGCCGAAGATCATGGCAGCGGATGCCACCCACCCGGCCACATCCTGAATGGTCAGTTCCTCGTACGTCTCCATAGCGCCGAAAAGCAGGACTAATAGTCACAGTCGCATTGAGAGAAATTTTCCGGAAGAGATAGCCTCCACGCGTCTTCAGCGCAGAGATCAGAAAAGGGACGCCACGCGCTCGCGGGGGAAGATAAGACGCAAGTAAACACGTGTTCTAGGTTATGTCGTCGACCAGCGCAATCATTGCCGTTCGAGCATTCTCCGGGGCGCGTCCTCACCGCGAAACTATCAGCCGTCTTATCTATCAACCTTCGTACGTCCAGCATGCGATGACGATGCGTGTATTACACGCGCGTCTCCGTCTCAGCGTCTATCAATGGCAACGATGCCTGAGTGCCTCCGTTGTTGTTGTTCCATCGCCTGCTTCGTCGACGTCCACCTGCACTGCTCAATCCGCTGTTGACTCATCGAGTCGTGTGGGATTTTGTTTACTCGCTGCTGCACGCCCGCACCTTGTCGAATGCTCAATTGCGCGCTAATCGCGACGATATGGCGATGCTGGCGATGATGATGATAAGTGGCGCGTGTCGCGTATCATGATAGAATGCGTGATGTTTGACTGGATCAGCTGATTGCCGCCGCGACTGGTGATGCTGGTACATACGGTCTGCATGCGTGGATCTGTTTTATGGACTGAGCCGAGTGGCGCGGCGCACCCGTTCATTATGCGGCATGTCCATGTGTGCGTATTTGTGATGTTGTGTTGTGGTGCTGGTGCTCTCTCTACCGGCAGCTTTTAGCGCCAGTGCTGTAATAATTCATAATTTTTAACCTCGTGTTAATAGTTTATTTACAGCCATGCTCTTTTAGACTTATCTTATCTCCGTTTGTTTTTAGAACATTTGATAGCTCTTTATTAAATATTTAGATTTTTTTTTACCTCAGGAGTTATTTTTGATACAGAATACAAGTGAGTTGAATTTTGTGATATGTTATGATTATTCATAATATTTTATAGTATTTTATATCTTAATACATTGTAGTATTTATAAGAATATACATACAAACTATAAAATGTTTCTTTTTCCAAAATAAATATTTATACTTATTGTTTTTTATAGAATGGCCACAACAAGAGCTTTAATTTATTTCATTCGTCGCAGGCACTTGTTACCTTGTACAGTACAAATGACAACAAGAAAAACAAACTGTTTTTTTCCAATGTATACATCACATTCATCATACTCAGATAAATCAATAACTAAGTCTGATCAAAAAGAATCTGGTGGACAGGTACAAGTTGGTTTTGCGGAAGTAGGTAAATCTCAATTTTATTACCTTTTAAATTTTCAAAATAGTTGATGTTATAAGAAGTTACTTCATTTTTATTTTTATTTTTCAGTTAAAGAAAATACAAAATCTGCTTGGTACTTGAGTGTGATTGTTGCTGGTGTCGGTGTGACTGCTATAATGTTTTATGCCATATTTAAAGAACTCTTTTCTAGTATGAGTCCAAACAGTGTATATAGTAGAGCTCTTGACAGATGTTTAACTGATCCAAAAGTAATTGATGCTCTTGGAGAGCCTATAAAAGCTTATGGAGAAGAAACTCGTAGAGGGCGCAGAGGTCATGTTAGGTAAAGACCAAATAAGTAATTAATTTGCTAAATTACATATTGAAAATATGATTATTTTATTTAATTTATCATTTTAGTCACACTCTTTATGAAAAAAATGGATTCCAGCGTATGAGGATGAAGTTTTATATTCAAGGATCTCGTAAGCAGGGTACTGTGAATTTGGAAGTAAGATTGGTAAGTTAATTATTCATTATTTCAAATTTAAAATTGGCAACATTGACTGCAATGTGAAGTTAATAATGATAAATTAATTTTGACAGGATGAGGAAGGTAACTGGCATTATAGATATCTTTTTATTCAATTGAAGGATGTTTCTCGATCTGTCATCATATTGGAAGATAACAGAGAAGTTGAAAATATTGTATATAAGACTCCAGAAGAAGCTCATGAACTCATGCCTCCTGGATATAAGCCTATAAATTATCCATTATAAATTTATAATATTCAATTTTCCTATGAATTTGTTTAAAAAATGATACTTGTAAAGTATCCATCTATTTAGATATTTTCTTGTTCCATTGGACTGACCTAATTAATGTTTCTCAAAGAAATATCAGCACACAATATAAGTCAACTTGTTACATTAAATTTATAACACATAAGTTAGACTATTAATAAACTTTTATTGTGCCAAATTTTTCTTTATTAAACATTTTGATACTGTTACTTTGTTATTTTTTTACAGTGATGTATTTACAACTATTATCAGAGCTTTATTGAATGTCATATTTGTAGACATTATTATATAAATTATTCGTTACAAGGTCAATTAATGACACTTTTTTTTTTTTTTTTTTTTTTTTTTTTTTTTTTTTTTTTTTTTTTTTTTTTTTTTTTTTTTTTTTTTTTTTTTTTTTTTTTTTTTTTTTTTTTTAATAATTTTACTTGTTTTTGATAATTTTTTAATGTTTTCATTTACATAAAACGATTGTAATAATTACACGAATTTTAATTAAAAAATCATTTTTACATTTTGAGTTAATAAAATAGTGCAATGAAAGACGTTCTTTCTGTGCGATCGCAAAGCTTCCACATAGAACATCATTTCATTGAACTAAAATTATGTAAATTACTTCACTGCCGTGAATCAATCTCGCACATAGCATTCTCTACTTATATACGTTACAAAGCCGACTGGTTCTAATTAGGAACTTCATGGATATCCATAATTTCATTATCCTAAGATGACTATAACGCACGCTTGCTCAACATCCTTCGACCTTAGCCGTCTGCGAGGAAAGCCAAAACTAAGGCGATCCTTCACGGCTAATTAACCGGACGACGCACCCACATGTCGCTGAGCGACAAAGGACTGAACTCTTATCGAGTTTAGTTGACTCGGGAACGCTCATCGGTGATGCTAGATGCATTTCAGTCTACAGATTGCTCGTGAAGCTCTCCGCTGAAGTGTCGTCTGAGTTGGCAAAATTTGTGGATAACAAATATTAGGTTTCGAGTTGAAGATGTTGGCGAAGCGAAGTAAGTAGTGGGCATAAGTGTAAATTTTATTGTTAGTTTCATTTTGTAAAGTTTAAGTAATTCTCAAAGAGCAACGTGCTAGTGAAAGGTTTCGAAAACTTCCATTCGATAAAATGAGCTTCTGTATATTTAACATAAGATACAACAAAAATTATTATAAATTATTTTCTGAAAGTTCACATTTATACAATTCTATAATCTAATAAAAATAAAAAAATAAATCAACAAAAATATAAGATAATTTTCTTATTTAACTTAATAACGAATTTTTTAATAAAGTTCATTTTTATAATTATTATGAAAGAATGTTAAGAACGTGAAAGCTCTACTTAAAAGATCGTGCAAGCACGTGCGGCCTTACTGTCGGGCAACGTTTCATCGTATTACTCATTTGAACTTTTAACACTCAATAATAATCAAATTGGAAATGATGAATACTGTAGGTCGCATAGTTTCCTCTAAGCTTTTAATACAAACGTATATGTATTACGAGAATTCAGAGCAAATCAAATCAAAGTTTTGATTAGAAAAGTAACATCTTTACAGCTCATCATGCATACGAAATTATCGTTATATTGAGAAAGAGAATTTTTTTAAATTAGTGATTCACGAGTTTGAGGCCAATTTAGTTTCTCCGAATTCGCATTGCAATGAGCCATTTCCTCGCTTCAAAGATATTAATATGACTTCGAATCTATTAATAAATTTGATTTAAGAATTGTAATAACATATTATAAAATACGATACACTGTGTAATATGAGCTTCAAAACTCGTTTCGCTTTATACCAGATCGTTTGCGGCTCGTTTTTGACCTGTGATTCATTAGATGCATATATAAAAAATAAAAGCACCTATATATTCACGCTGCTCCCTTGCTCATACCACTTTTATATTTTGTATATATTTTTGTGTATCAAGGGCTTATGCCCGTTTAATAAATAAATATTCACACATATCCAATCATATACTAATCAAACCATTAAAACGACCAATCAGCCAAAATTACTCCCTTTCCATCATACAATTAAATCAATACATAACAATAAACGACTCTCACTTCAACTTCAAGAGCTCATCGCATAGAAACTATACATAATCCGTTCTCCAAAAATAAATCCAACACCTGCACTCTGCAAGCTCACACGACCTTGATGGGCACTCCACCAACTACAGCCCTTCCATCATCCTCGGGCATCTCCAACGGATCTCCACATCCCATCTGCGCCTAGACTGACTACCACACTGCACAGCTATTACGATCGTTTGTGGAAGAACGTCATCGCGTCTCTATAGCCTCGGCTAGGCGCTCCACGCGCCTTGCGCCAAATAAGATGCTTCGGTGTGGGCTGGGCGGGCGGTACTTACTCGCGCTCTATAGGCGGGAGAGCCGCCTGGCTTTTCTATGTGATGATGGCTGCAGGCATGTGTGTATGTGTGTGTGTGTGTGTGTGTGTGCTAGTATATATGTGTATCGATACTTTGGCGAGCTAGAGAGAGAGAGAACCTTATATACTAAGCCGCAGTCAGTCTCGTTCACCGGCGCGTCAAGCTACTCTGGCTCTGCTGCCGCTTTGCCTATATAACACCATATACACGATATGGAGATAACGATCGCGCGCACGTTTGCTTTTTCGGCGCATGTGCTACTGCGATAAAGATGATAGTGCGGTATGTTTTAAAGATTCCGTAAGAGTGCAGGCATTAGTACGAGGTTTAGTGTAATAACATACATATAGTTTTGTCTCTATATATATCTGATATATGTACAGTGCGAGTTCGTCTGTATAATATCGTTCTTAAGAATAAATTTCGAGGGGGGTGCAAGGAAAAAGATGGGCAATTGTTGTTCGTGTGCTAGGCTACGGGCGCTCTTCAAGCCGTCGGCGCCGCGCAGCAGGAACATCGTGCCGGTGTGCAACAAGCCCGAGTGCCTGCCAAAGCCGCCTGTCGTTACTATTTATGGTGAGTATTCGATTCGCGCGCGCGTAGAGCGCCGATTCTCGCTAAATCGAGATTGCGATAACACATAGTAAAACAGGTTGAGCGATTTTTTTTTCAATTTACGGGGGGTTTATTTTTGGAGTTGGGTTTAGATCGGATGACATAGTGAGATGTTTGCGTGCGCTGTCGAGCGGGAGTGTTTTATGGGGCCAATTAGAAATATATCTGTCGGGTGTTTTATAAATATAATGTTCTTTTTTTTTAAATTCAAAATTTTATTAAAGAAAATGTTTTGAATGGTCTTTTTGAGTTTAGTTGAAGTAGATATATATTACATAGCACAAGCTTGCAGTTTATAATAAAGTTTATTTTCGTCGACGAATCACTCACGTTCAAAGCTGCACTGCACTATAGTCTCGCACGTGCTATCATTTTACCAATCACCCCAACTCCGACCTGCTATACTCTATACCCTCCTGCACCGAAAAATTTTAGCACCGCCTCGCTTTTAATTGCTTTTCCTCGAGAGAGAGAGAGAAAGAGAGAGAGAGAGAGAGAGAGAGAGCAAGCTCATCTGGACCGAGAAAGCGCGCGATAAGCCCACGTGCGCTCGTAAAATTTCGCACCGCGGGTGTATCGCTATCGGCTGGATACCCGATCCGTTCATCGCGTATGCAAACGCGCGCCGCGACGCCCGCTTTCATATGCAGATTGATATCGAATGTGCGTGTGCGCGTACTCCTTCGTTTCCTTTATTTATTTTAGCGCGGTTGCAAGGGAGAAAGGCTGCGTTTTGGCTTTTTGTTTTTCGTTGCGAGCAAATAAAACTACGGTGTCATCTTTGTGAGAACGGTTTTCAGAAGGATTTTTGCATGGTGGAGGAGGCTGTGTGACGTTTGGGGATTTTATACATGGGTTTGTCAGAATGGTAATAAAGTTTTGATGGCATTTATGTATGGGCTGGTTGTAATTGAAAATAAGGCTGGGAGATTAATAAATTGGTATATTGATTATGGATGTGATGTCGTACGTTGAGAAATACAAATACTTAGAGGCTTATTTTTTCTCGAGGATGAAACATGTTGGATAGCTATGTTAACAGTTCGGAAATGGAGCATTTATTTATTTGCAATAGGAAAAATTTAATAAATTAACATTCCTTCTGTTACGACGAAATCGTCAAATACGAGTGTCACTCCCTCGCAATTATTATTATTGTCAAGGCGAATGCAAATAGGATATAAAAAATTATATAGTCTGAGCCACTCTATTACTCGCAGCCTTTGTTGTGGCCCTTTAGTATATATATATATGTTTTACTTGTAATATATGTATACGGTCTATAATTGCCGGCCACTTTTCAGCTGCCTATGCCAGTTACGCGCTATTATACGAAACAATTTCAAAGAAAAACTCCGCGTGGGCTTGCGTTTACAAAGCGCGTCGGCGGAAGCTCGTTCATTTTCTTTTTTTTTCATTAACAATTGTTTGTTCCAAGAATGTGATATAATTTTTCATCGTAAACTGGCCAGTAAACTTGAGCAAATTCCATAAAACAATGTAAATTTTATGATTTATAGTGGCATTTTACACCTCTAAAAATAGTTTATACTCCAAGCTGTTAATTGTCTGGCACTTTTGTAACGAAGTGTGGAGAGATATGTAATAATGAGAGCAATTAAAGCCATAAAAGTCCTCGAAACCTTTAAATTTTAATAAAATAATAGACAAGCGTACAAAACCCGAACGAGATATAACACCCGATGAACTTGACGCAAACTACACAGGCGCGCGGAAACACCGAGACCATAAGGAAATCAGTTCACACGTTTTTCCCATCGCGCATACTTAGCTCTGTCGTCGCGCTGATAAAATAAATAGCTCCCCCACTCGCGGCTATTAATATTTATCCCCACCGCCTTCCTTTGCGCGAGAGCACACGACACTTACGAGCGCTAATCTCTCAACACGTGGCTAATTGATGAATGGCAGTGCGCGAGCGCGCAGAAGGGAAGCTTTGCCTCGCACATGCATATTATGATGTACACAGTCGCCTTCGATTAGAAACACACACGTGTACAACGCCGCCGCGAAAATGCATAAGTATATACGAGACACATATCTATTTTGGCGCTACAATCGCGCGTATATTATTAGACGTTAGATGATGGAAAAACTCGTAATTTTCATCGTCGCGTTTGTGGCGAGAAATGTGTAGGCGCGAGTGTGGAGATGAAATTTTCGGATTCTCGCGGTGCATGGCGGCGGCGAGTTTATAAAACTAAAACTATTACCGTAACCCGAAAATAGCATAAGTGCCTCTCAGTATGCCGATGATACGGAGCCCCTTGGCCAACATTCTGGAAATAGTTACGAAACAAAGGCATGACGTTCGCGCGTGGATAAAGCATGCACGTGCGAAAATAAACTTGAAAAAATTCGATTGCGAATTTTCGTCTTTTTTTGGTAGGGTATATAAGTATGTGGTCGGCGCAATGATCATAAAGCTATTAATATGAGGTTCTTCTGGGAATGCTTTGAAGTGTTCAATAGCTTATTTTTGGAGGTGATTAATTTTGCAGCCAAAAACTGTACACTTTGTTTGTGCAGTCGAGAATTTTAATTGATATAGAGACGCATTTTACTTCCGACAGAGTGTACGTTTGCTCAGAATAACCGATATAAGTATCCGGGTGGTTTACACGGAATAAAGAATATTTATTGAAATATAGGTGATGTAACGTTCAACAAACAATTAGTAATAAAGAGAACAGTTTATGGATAGTTTAGGCCGATGCCAGGTTGATGTACAATCTGTACATAAAAACACATATCATATTCAATTTTATCGTTCTTTCCTTATAAAATATAACAAAAACTATAAAAAATAATTAAATTTTCGTTTTCATTAAAAACATGTGTTTATATGAGGGTCTTATACATTTGAACTTTGTTATCTAATTTTCCAGGCAAAAAAAAGAAGTATTTAATTATGCCTATGGTTTGAAGTAATATTTATTTTAAGAAGACATTATTTCTGACAAAATAATACGAAGTAGAAGTTCTTAAACCCACTTTATGCAGAGATACAGCACTTTTGATATTTGTACGTTATTTTAAGTTTTCTTTGGATGTTTGATGAACTTTCATGGGACATAGGCTTAAATTCTTTGTATTTTGTGCAGTTATGGTTCTAAGAGTTGAAAATGTTAAAATTATTTGCAAAAAGTAATTTGTAAATGTTAACAATCACAAAAAAGACCTAAAAAAATCTTCAAAATTAACCAGTTTAATGAGACTTTTCAAATTCAAAAATCCACCAAAGAGTTCCGAAAAAAATTGACAAGTAAAAATATTGAAAATCTTGTTTCTCTGCATAAATGGGCTTTGGAATTTCTACCTTGCCTTATTTTGTCAAAGAAATAATGTCATTTTATGATATATATTACTTTAAAGTATATAGGTAATGAAATGTCCCTTTTTCTCGTGAAAAATTAGATAACAAAAACCAAAGGTATTACAAAACCCCCTTAAACATGATATATTTCGATAATTTTTCATATGTCACATTTCCATGAAAAATCCTTATTTTCAAATTAAACTAAGGCAAAGGGCTAAGTACACATAGCATCAAAGAATTCTGCGCGCTATAGCTTTCGCGCCGTGTAAAATAGGCGCAACATGCGCACACACACGCATACTCACACACTGTGTCTATAGGACCTTGACTCCGTTGAGAAGGCGCAGCGTCAGCGATGCACAACCATGTGCTTACCTACACTCATTCTTTTTCTTTTCACTCTTGTGTGTGTGTGTGTGTGTGTGTGTGTGTGTGTGTGTGTGTGTGTGTGTGTGTGTGTGTTTGTGTGTGTGTGCGTGTACGTATATTTAGAAACCTTGTTGGCCTACGCCGTGAATGAAAGTACAATTGCGTAATAGGTAGAGCTGGTCCAGCTGGATGATATCACGCGCGCGCCTACTGAAAATCCAGATCTGTAGGATGCCAATGAAAGCGAAACTTGAATGAACGGTGACGGGCTATTGTTGCGTCACGGATGTGATTTTTGAAGTATTTTGGTCGTAAAATTCGGGGACTTTGGAATTTTGATTTATTTATTTTTTGTTTTTATATTGATAATTTAATTTTATCATAGGTTCCTATAGTGCGATTAAATAAAATAAATTTTGAAGATGCGTAGTTCAGTAAAAAAATTAAAAGTATCCATAAAATGGTTAATTTCTTTTCGCACCCAGAATAAAAAGTTATATTCTAATATAGACAATTATATACTATATATTTATTACCAGTAGCTACTGCAGGTAAATTATACGTGAAAAACATTATAACAACATTCGAGAGCCTTGACACCTTCAATAACTCAATCATAAATAATGCATTTTTCATTCACACGACGCGACCGAAAGACACACTCTTTTTTTTTGTCACATCGGAATTAAATGGTTTATATATGGGACGCAAGCGAAAATTCTCTCCCGCGACTTTACGATTCTCGCGCGTATATACATACCTGCGAGGGTACACGGCAACGAATTATGCAGGCGTGTGCTTCTTTATTATTTAATTACGAACCTCTGAATCGCCGTGCTAATACGACGTGATAAATGCACGCCACTTTACGTGTTTTATGATGCCTCCGTTTATAGTCGCAACGCCTCGACGACTCGAATGACAAGATTTACTGCCTTGCTCGCGGCTCCCGTGGTTTATAATAAAGATGTTCGCTCTCTTAAATTATTTACGATTATTAAAAATTATATCGATTAATTTTTTTTCCGCCATGCTTGCGTAAATACTCTCAATTATGTCGGCGTCTATTTAGTTGTGCGTGCATAATCGATATATTCGTTATTGTTATAATGATGACACGGCGCGATGTGTGTATAATACGCGCGGTGTTGTGGGGGTATCGCACGGCGCCGATTAATTGCGGTCACCGAGTCGGTGAATATTACGTTATAACGCGCGATGTTACACAAAGGAGATCTATTAGTGAAATATGCATGATGCATATAAATGTTGCAATGATAGTATGATTGATACTGGAGAATGGATGCGTTATTAAAGGAAAATTAAATAATATGAGATTGTTAATGAGAAAACGTTGTTATATATACCGCATGATGTCAACATAAATTGTACGGTACTTAAAAGTAGATTTTAAAATAAATTATATCTTTTTATTGTAATTTTCTATGAACAAAAGGGGAGTTTAATACAGTTACGTCAAGGTCGGTGATTTGGTCATTTCTAATCTTTGCTCGTAATTGCATTTTGAATACCTCTAAATAATTGATCTCTATAAATAGTAAGCTTGTTTCCATAAACGAGATTCGCCTGTTGGCAGCTCGATCAATCGTTCGGAGAAACATTATTTAGTCAGTGAATAGATTTAAATAAAATAGAGAAATAATTATTGATACCTCAATTATTAAAATAGTTATTGCACATTTTATCTTTAATGTAGATTTATCTTGTGATGTAAACATTGATAGTGTATGCTATAGCTCATTAAATATAATAAAATTAAATAATAAAAAATGCATAAATTTCTCGAAACAAGACGTATGTTAAATTGATTTTTTTACATAGTCCATAATTGAATTTTATACCTAGATTCAATAACTTTTAAAACAAATTTTCTGAAAAAAAAATATATCCAATTAGTGAAAATATATAATCATAGATGTGCTATTAATTCAAAACCATCGTGATTACTCATGGTAATGTTGTAAACCGCACAAATGAGTTTTTTGTCTGGAATAATGCAATGAAGTAATCTCATTCATAGAAAAGTCAATAACACATTTCTAATGAACTGGTTGAATCTTCTTGTGTGAGTGAATTCTAATTTTGCATAACGGAAATCCACACACTTCCGTATCCGGCTTGCAGCGTTATCTAAAAAGCCAAAGATATGTTAAAGATAAGTTTGTGCATTTACGTAGTATCAGAGGATGAGATATGCGATGTCTATTCATTATCGTCTGTTCATTCCAAACGATGCAAATTTATAAATAAATGTTCATTATTACATATTTCTAAAAACATCAATCATACCGAATATCCTATTTAAACGTTCTTCAATTTGTTTCGCGTCACCACCGTTCGAACGTAAAGCCATAAATCCTCAATCGTCGCACGCACACCCAGTTCTTTCATCTTCTCCCGAACAACTGAATAAATGTCACTCTTCGAAAACTTTACGACCGCAGACAACCACACGTGCAAGCGATACACACGCCATCATCGTCATCCATCCTTATTCATCCCTATTTTTCGCCAATGATCAACGCCAACTGCGAAAATCCAACTCCACTTACGATTTGACAGTTCCGCAAATCAAGTATTCATCGTCAACCATCATGAGACTCGGAATCCCAGACACGCGCGCGTCAGCTCAGCGCCGTGATTTAATAATCTTCCAGCGAAACGGCATAAGTGGGTGACACAGTGCAGCACGCGCTCTCTCTCTCTCTCTCTCTCTGTTTCTCTCCCACTCGTCGTAAGCGCGGAAACCATGTATGGTTCCATCTGCCGGCACCGGAGAACCTTGAAAGAATCGCGTATACACTCCTCTATCGCGCTTCTCCCCCACTTTTCAGAGGAAAAAAGAGGCGCGCGAGCTCGCGGTGTGTAGTCCATTAGGTGGTTTTCCCGGCTAAATAATCGCCAAGGGATAGTCCTCGTGGTTGAAAAGCTGCGCGGCAGCCGGAGCGCGCCGCAGTTGGCGGTATAATACGCGGCGAGCGCGCACACGTGGCCGCGAATTTCGAGACTCGCGCGTGGGTCGCTGCTGAGCAGAAAGTTTTTGTTCAACAAAGAGCCGCCAAGGATGTTTTACCGATTCTACGATCGTTATCGCGTGTTCAACGACCGTAGGCGGAAGCCTTTCCCCTACAGGTTCTACTGTGAGTGTGAAAAGTTTATAATATGGTCGACGCTTTTGAGGGAAGCTAGTGGCGCTTGTATTTAAGATTCTTCGCTTTTTGTTCAGTGAGAAATATTATGTAATCGGCGATTATTGCGTCGGTCAATAAATTCACTAATCGCTGTTGGTAGCAGATTAGAAGTGTGTGATGATTTTATCGCTGCAGCGAGGAGGATGATGGTCCAGAGTGTTGAAATGTTAATTCGATTCAAAATGAGCGTAATTGATTGATCATAGATATAGGAGATTAATTCGATAGTTTATACGGATCATTAACATCGGTTAAATACTGCGTCGATGGGTTTTTCTGTTTAGATGAAGTGCGGTAGAATTATTTAAATCTTTTACCCAGAAGCTCTGTCCGAGCGTCACGCGAGTTGATCTATTATATTTTAAAAGCTCGCGCGCATTTGTCTCTCACTGTTCTTCGTACAAAGGAAAAAAATTATTTACTTTTTGCGACGGACGCGCGTCTTTGGTTCTATACATTAATCATTTTTTTTTTCTTAATACACCAACAATATATCGCGCGAGTATATACCGTCGGTTCATGAAATTCCCAATGTGCGAGGTACAAAAATAGTATCTTCCTGCATCAGTGCAATATATTTTCTTAGTCAGCTGGGATGTCCTGAATAATTCATTGTCGGCTGTACATAGCTAAAAGATATAAATACTCAAAAAATGCGATTTAAATGGTCATTCAATGAGAGATGGTCGAGCCGTGTAAATGTTTTTTTTTCTTCTTCTGTTTATCCTTTTGAGAATCGCTTCGAATAGTGCATTTATATGTTTTAGTGCAGATTTTACTATATTTGTATCGCTCTTGTGTAACTTTGAAAAACATTCAGTGCATTAAGATAAACACTTACTTCGAGAGTGCTCGTGTTGATTCGTCTTTAAAGAAGTAGAAGTTTAACATATTCATAGACGCATAATACGCTAATCATTATGCAAAACCACAACTTCGATATTAATTGTTTTATTATAAAAAAGTGCCTTATATCGTGTTACAAAACTCTTCTTTATTATTTTACAAAGTATATTTAATTTCTAAATATTCGAAAAACTATATATTAGCGAGTGATATGTTTGACTACAATCAGTGCATATTATTATTATCAAGAGTGACATACATACGTGTGAACCATATCTGCCCTAAAACTAAGATAAAAGCTGTATAGTCGACATCAAAAACTGATTAACACGTGCGCACCCACATTTCCCCAACCCATTCCAACATTCTCATTCAACGTTCAAGCAAAATTCTAACCATTCATGTTTCGCTTTCGCTTTTCAGGGGAGAACTACAGTCGCTCCGTCCTGACGATCGTCCACGTGGACTACTGCCTGGACGATAATGGCGACTACCACCGCACCTCCCGTTACGAGCTCATGAACCGCGAGGATGGCAAGGAGCGTCTCGTCGTTCGTCGTGGCCAATCCTTCGCTCTAGATCTCGCTCTATCCCGCAACTATGATCCAGCTATCGATGGAATGTCCATTGTCTTTACGTTGGACGGTGTGCAGAGGCCACAGTATGGACATGGGACGCTGGTGGCGGCACCGGTACTGCACCCAGGCGAGGTGTCCGAGGGTGCCTGGCAGACGGTCGTTGAAGCGTACGCAGAGAATAAGCTTAGGCTCAAGGTAAGAGTGAGAATTTTTTCGTTGTTTAAAACTACACGTTAAAGTTTCTTTTCAAGTACTATAGAATGTTTCTCACATATGATTGCAAATCAATTCTGTAGTCTTTTTTTCAATTATTATTCATCATTATACAAACTTGATAGTAAAATAGAACTATTCATAAGTATTTACATTTTTTTCAGAGTAAACGAAACTAAAAAACCCATTACTGAAATACGCAAAGAACTATAAAATTTTTCTTATTAAGCTCTTTATTATAGACATAAAAGTTAAGTATTATCAAGTTTCAATCATTAAATTGTCTTCAATAAATCTTGTGAGCAAAAGAATTCATTAGAATGGCTATAAATAACTAAAAGTTTATAAACTTGTGCCAATTAAAGACTAAAGATAAATTTTCGTATTTTACTTTTACATAGATTCAATTTAACCTTAATAAGATAAGCTATAATGCGTATAAGAATAATTTTTTATAAGTAATAAATTCTTTACGCAAAAGAATGTTAGAATTTTTTTTATAAATAAAGTCATTAAATAACTTGCGCTATTAACAATATCTCAAAATACCCATGACGTGAAAAAAAAATTTTCTGCATTTTTTTCTGTGACGAAACAACCGTTAGAAAAACATCCTCTTGAATAATGAAAATCCGTAATTAATTTATTAAAATAAATTTCAAAACTCGCGCACGCGAGGATCTATCTGCACGCCGCTATATACCAATCGTAAACAATTTCATGAATCACTATTATATGTACTGATTCACGCGCTACCTTGAATCCGCTAAAACGAGAATACAGCAATATTTAATTCATCGATTCCATTAAAATGTTTCGCGAGCGATAATTCAAATACCTCAGCGCAGAAAATTTCTCTCTGCCGCGCGTCGGAGAGTCTAAGCTCTGCTTTACAACAATATAACACTTGTTATTCGCGATTTCAGGTTACTCCGGCGGCGGATGCTATTATTGGCAAGTGGCGGATGGACATCGATACGAAAAGAAGGGACTCGGACGGCGCTGTCAGTTTCACCGTCGACAATCCGTTCTACGTGATATTTAATCCTTGGTGCCGAGGTAAAGTTATGAATAGCCCTGCGTACGGCCGCGTATTAATAACGCGCACGCGCGCGCGTGTACTACATATCTTACCTATATATAACAACGAAAGTACAATTCCATTTCAAACAATCGTTTGATACTTGTACCTGCCAAGAAAATCGCGTATTACAAGCGATTTGTCAATTCGACGTTAGTCATTGGACAAAATGCATTTCCTATAGCGACATTACAGAGGAATATCAATAACACCGGTACGACGAGCGATCACCCTGTAAACAAAGACACTGTACAATGTCGTGCAAATTGCTCGATTATCGCCGCGCGCGCGTTAATCGATCTCGGCGCATTGTGTCGCGCGTGCATCTATCCTACAAATTCTCTGGATAAGTGTGTCGGCTCGTGTACCTCACCACTGGAAATAAAATTATCGCTAAAACCGCAGCATCATTCCGCCGCATGTAAATGTAGATCAATGAGCTATTTAGACGGAAGCGCGCTCGTACCACTTATGCAAATTTTCTTGCACATACCACAATATATACAACAATCCGCAATATTCGATCAATGTTTATTACCCCGCGTTGATTCTGAAATCACCATTATATCTCGTGACTCACGCACATGGCGTGTGAACAAAGGCCTGTGTATATAATGTACTAACTAATTTTCTATATTAATATTTTCTAATCTCGCCGCGCTTGGCAATATTTTTGTCGCGCAGAGGACGTGGTGTACATGGGCAACGAGTCGGAGCGGCAGGAATACGTGCTCGCTGATACAGGACTGATATGGCGCGGCACGTCCAACCGCATGCGGCCCTCCGTCTGGAAGTACTCGCAGTTCGAGCGTGACATCCTCGACTGCGCGATCTACATGATGACCGATATCGGCAAGGTTCGCGTCACAGGCCGCAACGATCCTGTCGTCATATCGAGATGCTTGTCCGCTGCTGTAAGTACCAAGTTTTGGTATCTGATAATTGCTGTATAGTCTTTTACGAGTATTTATATAGGTAATAGTACCTATATCATTTTTTTATATCGTTTTTCGACGGTGATTACATTTTAGTGAAATATTTGATAGTTTTGACATTCGAAAGAAAAATATACGGTCAGATTAAATTTTC
>JAPYZO010002998.1:0-13521 GCA_030522905.1 Torymus flavipes
CATTCTTGACACTACAATCTCGATATTGTAACAAAAACTGTATATAAATATTGTATCGATTATTGTATTGAATATTGAGGCTAGACAATACAATATCACGATTAATATTGCTATATCGCGCAGCCATCGTCATAACACATCGCGGCAATTTCCATCATAAGAAATTCATTCCAACCTCCGATTCATTACCATTTATATACGCGGCCTTCCACGATATACCGGCAAACAATTAAATTTCACTAAACGCGCGCACGCCGCGAGCTAAAACATGCAAACTACATGCGCGGGCATGGCCGTCTCAAAAGAGAGATAAATCTCCGTGAAAGTGGCCATAATTCGCTCGCAGGCGCGCAACGAAGAAAGCTCATAGTTATTCCGCGCAAACGCGGAAACTCGATTGACTCGTATATGCACGGACAATATTGTGTCCTTTGATGTTGAAAGGCGCGCGTGTACGCGAGCTCGTAAGTTACGCCGGGGATATATATTCGAATTCTTGCCGCGCGACGTGCACGTGAAATATGTTGCGAGAGATTTTTCAGGGGAGAGACGGTAGTAGTGATATGGTTTGAAAATCAGATGGTTCGAGGTCGACGAGGAATTCTTTAGTTTGTGGAAACACGGAGGTGGAATTTCTTAATGAAAATAGTTGTGTACGTCACTGACGGTTAATTAATTGGGCTGATATTTTTTGCTACACGAGATATTATACTGTGCTTTATAGATTATTAACGTAGATAAGAGAGTTGAAAATTACTTTCCGTATAATTAGCGGAAAATTTATTGCTCATTTACTTCGGCATTAAAGTCACTTACTTTTACGAAAAGGAAAGTTATAAATCGATATAACAACGTTCGAAAACAAACTTCCTTAAAAAAAGTTTCTGCCTTGAAAAAAGCGTCTCTCTCCCAGAATAAATTCCAGAACAGCTCAAGCCCACTAATTAACCGCAGAGATCTCGCACGGGCGCTGCTTTTACGATCGTTCCCCGGGAAAAGTAGGTACGAGTATACGTCCCTTGATTTTACTTCTCGTCTCGCGCGCAGAAAATTATACATTCGCGCATGCGCGCCTTTGTCTTCGGGCGGCACGTGTATATATAGCAAAATACATAATCGGCGGGCATCGTGCGAAATATCGTAAAAGCGGTAGCCACGTTTAGCTCGCCGAGCGCGCGAGGAGTCGCAGACGAAGAGAGTAAGTCATTACCGGGCGGCCTATGGGACGGTAAGATTGGGAGGATAATGCGAGGGATTGTTTGTCGAGGTTACTTTGTATTCTTTAAAGTAAAAGTTTACGTTATCGGCGGGAGGGGAAGTTATTGCGCTCCGAATGTACTTATATTTTTCAAGCGCTGTCGTTTAACGTTATCTCTGTTATAGATGCGGTTTAACATACAATGAGATCGTTGTTGGTTTATTAGCTGTCTATATACTTCCCCGTTATTAATTCGTGTAAATAACGCGCAGCGTAACTAAATAAACAACAAAAAAAACCCGTAAATTCACAGCTTACATCCAAGTGTAAAAACCAAACGGAACGCGAGATCTTTACGTACAAATTTGCGCATTACACACCTTAACGCGAGTCGATTTCGGCGCACAGTAGCGCCAAACTTTATCTTTCTCGCTCTAGGTTTTTACGCCTTTCCGGCAGCCGAACGACTTCCGGCCCGAGCGCTCGCTCGCGCAAGCGCAATCTCGACCTTTTCCGCGCGCGGAATACGCAATTACCTTTGACCCCCTCTCCTTCTCTCTCTCGCGCGCGGCGTGTTGGTGTGGCTTATCTCTCGCGATGCGCTGCCGCCTTGTAATTGAGCGCGCACTTCGGAATTCGCGCGGCCGCGCAGGATAAGCGCGCGCGCCGCTTCGTAAATCAGTTTTTAGGGTGGCGGGCGTTGTTGATCGTATATACAAGAGGTGGAATTCTTATTTTCGTTTGATTAATGTGTCGCATTATTGGGAGAATTTTTAGCGGGACAACTTTGATATTTCAATTTGCCTCGTCTGCTCAAAATAATGAGACCGCATTAAGGCGCTTATTTGCAATTAAATTGAGAATTTAATTAAAAATCAAATTCCTCGAACGCGGGATATAATTTCGTGCGATTATAATCGCGGGTGCTGCTCGACAGGAAAAATTCGTTCAGCTGCGCGCTATACTTTCAAATTAATAATTTGTCATAATACTTTCTTTGTAAACGTTACAACTCACTCGTATATACAAGTTTTGAAAGTGTATATATATACAGCATAGTTAATCATCCGCATCTCCGAGCGCACGCGTGAACGATCGCTTAATCAATATCGATCTTGCGATAACGCGAAAGTGATTGAAAATTTCGGCGTATACGCGCCGTCCCTTTTTTTTTCTTAATCTACACACGTTTATCACTGTATATTACGACGATTATGAATTATTAGGTGCAAAGTGCGTATATTGAGCAACGCGGGTCTCGAAAAACGATACTTGTGTTTATAAAAAGATGCTTATCGCCAGTTACGAAATTGGTGCAGCACGCTGTATATAATACTTTCATGAATTAATATGCGTATATCGAATAAAAGTTTTGAAAGCCGATGGTAATTAACAAACAACAACGTGTGTAAAATCACTCGATCGGTTCGTGTATATATATACGGGCCGACGAGGTCGTTTATCTTTTCCCGATGGAGAAAAGAACAAGATTGATGGATTTTTCAATGCGGCTGCTGCTGCTGCTGCTGCTTTCGGATTTTTATGAATATCATATGAAATCCATGCGCTTTTCATTATGCAAGATAACAGCTGAACGCTTATACCATCGGTATCTCGGGTACATATCATACATAAACTTTTTTTCTTTCTTCTACGCACTTCTACGACATTGTTTTTCGCAGCGCGTTTCAAAACATTGTACATATATGAAAGGCAAATCGGAAAGAGTTGAGTGGTAATTAATATTTGACGATCAATTAACCTTAGAATCATGCAAATGCATTGTGTGATTAAAATAATAATGCGGCCGTTTATGTTTTGACAACCAGGTCCCGATATCCCGGGCTTCCTACTGCAGCCCTTCCGCAAGCCAAAGAGAATAAGGACAGCGTTCAGCCCGTCCCAGCTGCTGAAGCTCGAGCACGCCTTCGAGAAGAACCACTACGTCATCGGGGCGGAGAGGAAGCAGCTCGCCCAGGCGCTCTCGCTCTCCGAGACTCAGGTGTGTAGCTGCGCTTTCTGACGTCTCACTTATATTACCTCGCGAGATATAAGAGTCAAGTGTGTCATGTCAGGTGGTTTTCTTTTTTATCTGAGAAAAATCGACTTTTTTGGGAATGGCAATTTGGGTTTGCTTTCTAGTTATTATATGATTTTTAATTTTCCAAATCTTTTCCTTATATAGTTGAGCAATAGGCACATTAAATTGATGATTCTGATATACGTCGATTTCCTAAACCGAGACATTATCATTCTTTGCCACGTATATCGTTTGATTCGACCGAATTTGACGAAACCGTGAGTCTTTGAGATCGGGCCGATAAATTGGGCTTCGTTTTTTCCGAGTCGCTCTCTCGAGATGTAATGACGAAACACGTGGAAGTCATTAAGATCGAACCACGAGTCCAGCTTAATTTCTGGCGAGATTAAGTAACTCGCACACTCTATATAAATGTGGGGAAATAATTTTGGATATTATTACTGAATACTCTCCCGCTCTCTCTCTGCTTCCACGGATAAATTAATAGTTTTCGTTGTCGATCGAGAGCGCAGCGTTCCTCTCCTTTCAGTGGAAAATTTTGAAATATCGCTTTCCTCGTTACGATACGAGCGCGCGTATTATATACACGCACGCATACATAGAGACGCGAGCACAATTGACTCTCCGAGCCATAAATTTTAACTGTCACGAGACATTTTATCGACGGTATATATTCTTGCGAGCGTATATATAATAGTCTTGCAAATATTGTTTGTTAGTATTTAGCGCGACTTATGTTGTTTCTCTCTCTCTCAAGTTCTTCGCGCATTTCATACAAACAGAAAAACAATAGAGCCGCGATCATACAGCGCGCACATTTGCTAGTAAGTGAGTGACTTACTCGCGTCGTTAAAATTGCTTGAATATAACGCTCTCTCGGGTTGCAAACTACACACACATAGTAAAAGTTTTTGTGCACCGCCGTATGCTAATGCGCCGCTGGCCGTCGAGTAACGAGAAAATGACATATCTTTGAATGTTAATTCAGATGTTAAAAATGATGAACGTGCCATTTTCAGAATTACACACCTCACACAGCCGGCCAGCTAGCTAGCACACTTATCGCACCGAGGCGTATAAAAATTCCAGTAATTGGAGTAAAAGATTTTTCCACCTTGTTTATACAACAGTTGTACAAAAATAGACTCTGACTCTTGCTCGTTCGAAAATTTGCATCTATATACACCTCCGCACCAGCGGCAACTATAACAACTCACACGCAATACTCGTCGCATCGAGCTCCGACAACCGCCTAATTGATTCTCCGATCTCACGACACACTCTCACCTTACGTATACTTGGAAAAATTTTTGAAGAAACGAGAAACACACCGCGCGAGGCGTCGCACGTATAAGGCGCGCTCGCAACCGCTTTAATTCGCCCGAGCGAGCGTTGCACGAGGCGTCACGCGGCTATTAGCGAAACTCGCTAAACGAGAGTAGAGCGCGCAAGTGTTCCTCGCTCCTGGCTAGAGAGAGAGAGAGAGAGAGCGAGTGTAAGAGCCGGCTCCCTTTAATTGGCCGTCGAGGCGTAATTGCAGCGCGAGCGCGGGTCAAAGCGGAGCGCGCGAATTCCGCGAGACGCGCCCGGGGAATTTCGAGGGCGTTTTCCCGCAGCTGGGAATTTACATATATATATATATATATATATACGTGTGTGAGTGTTTTGTAATTTCAGTCGGAGAGGTGGCTTTTGAAGTGGAAATTGTTGTTTTCTTGTAAAAGATGTATGCGAGTGGTAGAATTTCATCCTTTCGCGGTGTATGTATTTATTATATGTGAGAAAATTAATTTCTTTGGGCTTGAACTAAAACTTAAATAAAGACCTTTCCAACAATATTAATATTTATCGTTAAGTCTAAATTTACTATCTTAAATAAGAAGATACGCATCGAAAAGACGAAAAATTGTGCCGACCATTACCCGAAATTACGTATTTTTCCATACGCCGCAACAAAATTGATTTTTATTACACTTTGATTAAATTTTAATTCGCATCTCATCAGCATCGGCTTTCACGTGAAAACGCCCGGGCGCAATTATACCCCCGGAGGATCACATACTTTTTTTTTCCATCAAACTCCTCTCATACCCGGCAATTCATGTACTTATACAGGCCGATTGCAGTCGCGAAATTATCCGAAGAACGATTAAAAAAGTTTTCCCCCATCACCGCCATTAAATATCCATTAACCGAAAACTTCTCTGCTACGTCGATTATAAGAAACGCGGGGAGGTTTCGCAAATGGCGACTTAATTTCTTCATCGGCTCGTCCGCGAGAGAGTTTCGCGAAAAATCACGACAAAACGCTCGTAAACACCTAATAAGACTCTCCGAGTAGCGCGAGCGGGCGCGCGGGGCAAAAAATCCGGCCGAACGACTCTCGCGCCGCGGCTCCGTAATTTTTGTGCGTTAACACTCTCCGCTCGTTTCGCAAGGCGCGTTTTCGGAATCTCCCTATGTGTATACACACTTTGTGCGTTGATTTTTCGGTCGGTAGTGTATAGTATATACATAAACGCTATACACTCCTGCGGCTGCCTGTAATTCGCTATATATATATGTTTGACTAAACATTTTTATTTAATTTTTTCTCTATATAATGGACGATAATTTGCGAGCGCGTATATATACTTTCACTTTATCGAAAAAATCTTGAACGTTTATAAGGCGAGGAGAGTGCAATTTTCGCTGGCTTATTATGATCCTCATTATGGCCACGTGTGTAATGAGTATAATGATGTGTAACGATTTTGCGCGCGCTGCGATGAGAGGGTTTTACGTTGTTTTGGAACACCATGTATAGCAAAAACTTGGTTTATTTGAGATACCTGGCGTTGTATAATTCAGCGTATCAATAAAATTATCTGTAAAACCGGCACTACACGAAGTTTGATATATCCGTCAATACCGCGTATATGAAACTCACACACCTATAGAAAAACAGCTCTTTACACACGGCTCACGACAATATAACTCAGCGCGACTTAATCACGATACGAACCGCACGCGAAGCAACTTGAACACACACTCGAAAACGTTCTCCTCCACTCAACTTCAAAAAAAGCAACTCCTCACATGCACGACAGTTTCACCTTTTCGCCTTCCTCATTACAACTTCTTTACACGCGCGCAGACTCGCGCAATATCCGCGAGATTCGGCTCGTCGATATACCCACACATACACGCGCGCGCCTCGCTTTGTAATTACGCGCGGCTAATCGCCGGGTAATTAGCCTCGTAATGTGCGCTCTCTCTCGCGCGCTCGCGTGTGTGTAGGTGAGCGCGGCTCGCGAGCGAGGTTACGCGGCGGGACATTCTTATGAATCTTAACGAGGCTTTGTGTGTATGCGAAAGCGCAAGCCCGCGCCTTTTTTCGTTGAAGAGGTTACATGTGTGTGTGTGTGTGTGTGAGGCTTTTTGCGGACGGTATTATATATACGTTGGCGAGAAGAGTGCCAGAGAGGTTTAGAGTCTAAAAGGTGTGCAAGTGAGCATTATTAATTGTTCGCGCGGAGTGTGATGTGTGACAGTATATATATAGGGTTGGTTTATCGTGATGCTATCGAGGATCGTCTGACAAGATTAATTAAGTATTATAAGTTTTTTTTTTTCAATTATTTTCAAGCAATATTCAAATTGGAGCCTAATTATTATTTAAAAAATTTTTTTTGAAACTTATACAAAAGTAAAAGTATTTAAAAAGTATTGTTATTATAAATTATGCTTAAAATTCGAATTTTTTCATATATAAGTATAATTGATAAAAAACTAAATAACAAGGAAAACAAATTAAAAGACTCCTCAAACTCTATATAACCATTAGTTATCGTAATGATGCTCCCATCGCAACCGTCGACAGCGCGCGTCAAACAAATCATCTTTCCCAGAAACCAGCCGACCAGTATATATACACACGCTCGCCCTAGTCGGATTAAGATAATTCGTGCGACGGGCTATCTGCCGCAGCCGCTGTAAAAACACGGAAACCCACGGGAAGGAAAAGAGATACGCCACACAAGGGCAGATCGGCCCCCCCGATGGCCCGCCGAGATAAGATAGTAAAGTGTAGACTGATTTTGAAGGGCGCGCGTCTAGTCGTCGTAAAAATAACTGACTTTTGTGATTTAAATGCCGCGCGCACGCATTTGCGTTCTGCGACTCTTTTGTTTTTTTCTTCTCTCCTCGCGGTTATAAATCCCGAGAGCGGCGGAAAAGCTGTTACCGCGATTTGACGAGTTTCACGAGAATTTCGATCGTGGGCGCGGAGTGTATATTGTATTAGTGGCGCTTCGATCCCTTTTAAACCGCAAGATTTTTGTTTCGACTCGCGCGGTGTGAGTTTAGGAATAAATTACGGAGAGCTAACGTACGTATTATGCATTCATTATGGACACTTTGGAATTTCGAATTTCGACGTATTATTTATGGCCGCTTTGTTTGAGAATTCTGTTCGTAATTTCCAGTCGTATTAAACGATTGAAGAAAGAAGTTATTGCTGTGCTGTGATTTACGTCTTTTTTTCACTGTACTTGCCTGTATTTAAAGACAGAAAAATAACAATTCATGACTAATGTTTATTTTATGATAAAAACGATCTAAATATCATTTACAAACCATCGACAAATTACGTAATAACAGTATGAAACTCGTTACACAAATAATGCTTATTAAAAAGTCAATGGTTGTAAAATTTGCTTTTAAATGTATACTAAAAAAAAAAGAAGAATAACCGCGTCGCTTCGTTAAAAGATGATTAATTCCAGTATACATTACAACAAAGAAACGGAAAAAGCCGTGGAGAAAGAGCGAGAGAGAAAGACAGAAAGGAAAAGAGAAAGAGCAAAAGAGTACGTCGAACGAGAGGGGAAAGAGAAAGAGGAAAATGAAAGATCGCGCCCGACGGGCATAAAACGCTCGGACGAGTGTCGCTAATAAATTCTCGCGGCGCGTATAAGTCTTTTCGAATATCGCGATGTGTGTTGCGCGCGCGGGCAATTAAATTCGCTAATTTATTTACTTTCGCGCGAGCGCAAAACGCTATACCTGCGCGTCGATTGTGACGAGTCGAATTTACGAGACGATGATGATAACGGCCGCGCGGCTTTTCATTTTCCGGTTTAATTAGGTATATAGAGGCGCGCGTTAGTGGAAGCCCATTACCAGGCAATCAGCGGTCTTTTGTCTCGGTAACCTGCGGTGAGCGCAGATAGCTTAGTCACACGCCTAAAGTGTATACTTCGTTAGCCTAATTGAGGCGTGTGTTTAGGGTGAGTCATTATTTTATTGAAATTATAGCGAGTCTTGGCTTTTTCGAGAATTTTTAAGGTGTAATTATAGCGTAATAAGGTTAATATTTTTAATAACGAGGAGTTCTGTGAATTGAAGTAAACGTGAAAAAATATTTTAAAGCAACTTGTTAACAAAATATCATCAAATTGTTAATTATAGTTTCTTCTTTGCGAACAAACGTTTATTCGCTCTCATTCCATAAAAAAAAAAGAAGAAAATTTTCTCGAACTCGCGAAAACCCTCGATATATATATATCTCCTTCAGGCCGCCTCTCTCGCTCTCGCGCCTCGTTCCCCAGAAAAACGGCGCTCGTAAACGCGCGAAAGAGACGACATTACGTATGTAATAATGTTAAGTGTCGAAAGGAACGAGCGCTCGCGGCGCGATTTGGCGCGACCTTTCGGACGTAAATCAAGCGACAAAACCTTGCGTCCTTCGTTGGGATGCGCGCGCACGCGCGTATGCGCTTCTTCTTTTTTTATACGCAGCCAAAGTTCGCTGAATTCTAATCGTCGCGAGTTATTTTCCTTTCCTAAACCGTGCAAAAAAGTATATATACGCCAGACGTCTCGATTCGCGATCGGTCGGCAAAAAGAATTAGCTATATACATTTACGAGAGGCGATAAATTAGAATAACCGCAACGTTTTCGATATAATTTACTGGTAATGCAAAAAAGTATTAATCAATTAGAATTTAATGACACGCTGGCGTGCAAAGCTACGCGAATTTTTCGTTGAAAATAACAAAACCCTTCGCCGTTATTACACGCAGCATTTAATTAGCATATTCGGCTGATCGATCCTCTCGCGTGTTATACGCGCGCAAGTAGCCCCGGCTCGCGTGCTGTATAAGAAAGCGCGTGTAAATCAGCCGGCCGATCCCCAACGCCGCTTATCTCGCGCTCGCGCTTCGACGTACACTGCACAATGCGGGCGCAATCCCAGAGTATTATTGCGAAATCGGTTTCGTTTTCGCTTAAACGAGCTGCTTTCTTGAATTCAGATGAAATAGCGGTTACCATGATGCGAGGATTATTTTTAGGTATGGCTATTCATTTTTATAATATCCGTTAAAAATTCGTGATGCGGACGCGGTGTAATAATCCAGTTGGAAATTGCCATTCGGGAATTATTACCATAAAACTGCAATAAAAACCGCCTCTGCCGTGTAGTGGCAGTTTTATCTTGAGAATCGGCAGAGCACATCAATCTCAACTCACGTAGTTATACACTCGCAAAATTCCTTCTTTATTCCGCATAATAATAAAAGAGAAAGTATAGTATCGTCATCTCGCAATCGGGTTCATCCTTACCGGATTCTCAAATTTCGACGATTTAGTCAGTTATAGGAATCGGATATACAATGACAAATCGTCCCTCATAATCTGTATTAAATTGATTTCCATTGTCAATCGGACGTGTATACAAATAAATTAATTTTATAACCAACCGCTCTCGCATCTTTAATCACCACAATTATAAAATCCGACACGATACAGCACCATAAAAATTTGTTTCGTCAAATCATCCTCATAAATCCCGGGTTAATGAGTCCTCTTTATTTTAAGTCTATTATGAATACGCCATTAACACACACACACACACACACACAAGAAAAAACCCAATCCCCAGGGAAATTCCAAAAAAATACTCTCCGCGCTCGTCTAATTTCGCAATCTCTCTTTCTCTCTCTCTTCGCGATATATCGTATATGGGAGTGGGAGCGAGAGCCATATCCGCGCGCCGAATCGCAATGAATTAAGGCTAACGCGTTCGCCGGGCAATAATAACGGAAACGACGCCCGGCACTACACGCACAACGATTACGCGATGGTAATGATAACGACATGGGATCAGCCTCTCAGTATAGGTCCACGGCAACCGGGTGTCCGGGTTTTCGAGATAGAGAGAACTATATAATAACGGGACCCCTGCGCGCTACTGGTCTTGGCCTCCTTTTTTTACATTTACAATAATTCACCGGATGAATATCATAGTTTTCTCCGATCCACGCGTCGCGCGCTTTTCCACGTACGATATATATATAGTCCTCCTCGAAATCTCCTTTTCAATTTTAACCTACTCGTAAAGCATCGGATACTTGTCGCCACCTCGAAAACACACCTGTCAAATAAACAACGCGCCAACCGGCCATTAGCCACAACGCCTATCCTAACGCAACGCACACAAACATTGTCGCAACGATCGTGCAAATAATAAAGTCCGCACTCTCGCGGCTAACGCGAATGCCTTATTCACGGCGACGGCACGGCGGAGGCTCATTATGCATATGGAGAATCGCGCGCGCGCGCTCAGCCTGCATAATACGCGAGTCGACCTCTCTCTCTCTCTTCATTACTCCGGGACGAGAGAGTGTGCGTGTGTGTATATACGCACCGCTACGTAATAAGCGCCGTACGTCTGTGTGCGCGCGTTTATGGGTTTGACGAAGAACGCGCGCGTGTGTGTGGAGAGTGCGTTAGATTGATTATAAGCGATGCTTCGACAATTCATAGTTACACTGAAGTAATACGTAATGAGAGAGCGACTGAAAGTCGTCGCCGCGTCTATTAATAGCCGCTATAGGTTTATTTTAATTTCTTCAACTTTAATTTTCTAATGATATATTCAAATGTACATATAGCGTTACCGAAACATTATGATTATGGATTATAAATTATAAGTTATTATAATCCATATACGGATATTCTAAAGGGATAAAAAAAAAGTTTATTTGCATCGACGCGTGGGCAGCCGAAATTTCTACTGCCCAGCTGCAGCGCAAGCAATCCGATCGCAGTCGATTTTCGTTTCTCCCCACGTATATAGCCCGAGAGAGCGACACGTGCGCTTTTTTTTTGCAGTCTCTTACGCAGAGGACACTGACACGACTCGTGCGTCTGCGCGTGCTCAAATTATTTGTGCGTCTGGATTTTGCCAAATGTCGCACTTTAAATTGCAAGCTTGCGCATTTAGTAATTTTTCTGCCTCTAAATGCGTGCAAGAACTATGATTTACACGCGAAAAAAATCCACCACTTAAAGGATTAATCACTTAAATACTCTCTCATTCGGGCAAAAACCGTCTCGTAAATCAGTGAATTACTGGCGGCCGCCGGTCTGCACTGTCCATTGATTTACAATCCATAAAAATACGCACGCGAGTATTATATAGACAAACTTGAACAAAAAAGAAAGAAAAAACAGTGCGCTTAAAAAGCCAATTTCGTCGATGTGTGTGTGTGTAAAAGCGGGGTATATATCGTGACGCGCCCTAACAAAACATTATAGTCGTCGTTCCCCCCTCGAGCAAAGTCCACATGCGCGAGAAAATGGGAGCGAATGAGGGACAAAGTGAGTGGTTATAACGCCGGAGGCGTACTTTTGTGTAACGTTGTTAAAACGAGCGTTGAAAGTGATATCTGTTATTGTAGAGTGAAAATGCATTAGGATTGTGTGGTAGAATTTAGCTTAGAACTAAATAAAAATTCATTAATTCGTTCTTATACGATTTCCTAAACTGAAACTTTTTTTACTGTACGAATAAACACTCTAGATGTGGCTATACAAGTAAAATTGTCCTCTTAAAAAGTTTCACGCAATAAAATCATAATGCGCGTACAAAAAAGAACCTTACGTGTATATTAAACTAAATAACAGCCGCGCACATGTATAAAATTTAACGCATACACGTCGGAACCATATTTCACACCGCCCTTGTACCGCCTTCCCCACACGCACGCGCGTGCGTTATATCTCGCGCGATCGAAACAGCGCAACTGCGCGTAATGGCAGCTCTCTCGTGACAAAGACAACGCATCGCACGTACGCGTACATATACTCAAACGAGGGATCGAAAAATAATATTCCCCCGGCGCACAGTGAGAGCGTTTATTTAGCGCGCCATCGCTCGGTGGGGGCCGGATTAAAAATATAATGTGCCGGGCGTGACCGTCGCGCGACGAGGGGATTAAGCGATCTCTCTATACACACCCTCGTGAATTTTCCGCCCGCGAGAGAGAGAGAGAGAGAGAGAGAGAGAGAGAGAGAGAGAGAGAGAGAGAGAGAGAGAGAGAGAGAGATTTTACACAGATACACGTGTGGATGGACGGCAGCGGGAAAAATATATAACGTGCCATTTTTCGCTCTCTCACTCGGTTCTTTTTTTTTATTTTCGCAACGCGGACCGATATGTTTACCTTTGTAATATTACACTCGAATGCGCGCGAGTCTCGATATTTTTCCATCGCTGCGCGGATATGGATGTGTGTTTTTGAACGCGGGATCGATTCGCACTTTTTTCCGTCTCTCTCTCTCTGTGTTTGCCGAGACTGAAGTGCAAAGAGAGAACTGCGCGCGTTAGTTCTTTTATAACCGAAAAAGGTTTTTTTTTCATATGAAAGAGAGAGAGAGAGAGAAAATAATGGAATTGTGTATTTGATGACGGAAAATCGCGCGCGCGCGCGCGAGAGAGAGAGCGAGAGAGAGAGTTAAACGGTTAACGGTGCGGAGGAGCGCACTTATAGCCGCATGGAATATCGTTCTCCTATACACAGTATATACGAGCTCTTTCAACGCTTATAAACGAACGAGGAAAATAGTTTAATTAAAAGACTTTTTCCGGGCAGCGGATAACTCGTTCCAACCGTGTAATTTCGCGTAATATCTCGCAACGTTTTTTTCTTTTCTTCATTGTCTCCGCACCGGCCCGTTTTATAAACGTACAGAGAGCGTGTAATTTGATTTTATTAGATTTGCGCGCTGGACAGATTTTAAAACGGCCCCACCGTGCGCGCCCCGAGAAATCGAGAACTTTCCCGGGCTGCTGATTTCAGAACTAGTTTACGCCAATGAGCCGTGACGATCGAAAATGTATCGGCTCTCGGGCGTATAGATTGATAATGAGACTTTATGACCCTAATCCTGTAATAGACCGGCAATTTCCATGTCGCGGAGATACGAAAAATCAAGCGGTCGTATATATATATA